>PVIC010010412.1:0-43556 GCA_004025085.1 Thryonomys swinderianus | reverse complement strand
AAGGATGGATGGGAGGGAGGGAGGGAGGGAGGGAGAAATGTCTCATATTTATTAAAAACTCAACTCAGGGCCGGAGGGTTAGCTCAGTGGTTCCGGCGCCTGCCTCGCAAGCGTAAGGTCCTGAGTTCGATCCCCGGTAACCACATATAATGCTGGGCATGGAGACTCACGCCCACCAACAATCAACACCGCATACCACAATGCCGGACGTGGTGGCTCACGCCTGTCATCCCAGCACTCGGGAGGCAGAGACAAGAGGATTGCTGAGTTCGCGGCAGCTTGCCTGGGCTACACAGTGAGCTCAGGGCCAGCCTGAACTACAAAGCAAGACCCTGTCTCAAAAAAAAAAAAAAAAAAACTCAACTCATAAGGAATACATGATTATAAATGTACCTATTAACAGATCCAATAATCATAAGACAAAACTTGGCAAAATTAAATGAAAATGTAAACAAAACCATAATTAGAGACTATATCATCTTTCTATCAGGAATCAAGGGAATAACCACATGAACTCAACAAAAACATGAAAGACCAACAGAATTAGCTTAATTGGTCTAAAGATACTCATAGAACACTACACTAAACAAGAACAGAAAACACATTATTTTCAAATGCACATGAATTGTTGCCCAAATAGAGCATTTTCTTGGATCTTTATTTCAAAAAGGCTGGGTATGTCAGCCTGTACTTGTAATCCCAACCTATCAGAAGACCAGGCAGGCGGACCACTTGACCACTGGATCCCAGAGAACAAAGCCAACCTGGGCAACACAGCAAGACCTTGTCTTAAAAGGTCTTAATAAATGGAAAGGACTGAAACTCTAAATAATGTTCATTCTCTGACCACACTGGAAATAATTCAAGAATATTAAAATGTGAATATTCAAAATAATTAAATATTAAAGAACATACTTTAATATCCATGAAGTAATTAGGCAAATTAGAAAATATATGAAAGGCAAATTAGAAAATATATGAAAAATAGCAAAAATTCAACTTTCATATTATGTAGGGATGTTTGTTTGCTGGTTTTGTTTGTTTTGGTACCAGGGATCAAACTCAGTATCTTGTGAGTACCAGGCAGGCACTGTGCTACTGAATGTCCAGCCCCAAATTTTGTGTTTTAATATGAATATAACATCCAATTTTTTTCTTAGAAGGAAATATACAGCTTTATATGCATATTTAAAAGAAGTAAGCCATAAAATCACCTTAGGAAACTATAAAGAGAAAGGAAAAAAAGCAGCAGAAACCAATAGGTATTAAAAGAAAAATGGAAATAAATAGATATTAAAGAAAAATAACATTATAAGCAATTTATGCCAATAAATTCACCAACTTAAGTGAAATATGATCTTAGAAGACAATGGCACACTGAAGAAATCGGCCACATATTGCAGCATATTTCCAAATTAAAGATGTTAGAGACTATGACTAGTAAAAACTAACAGAAAAACATCCTTGTTAATCTGGCAAAACTTTCAGGTGTAGCAACTGTGCTGAAGTTTGGTGAAACAAATAATAGAAAAAAATCTTTGAAAGATGGCTTCACAGATCCCTAAATTCTAGACAAGTATAACGTACGATGGATATTGTAAAATACAAAATATTCAAAGGGAAATGTGGTGGAGGGGTGAGTAAGGAGAGGTAAAGAAAAATGTGATGGTAATAAAAAAGGGAAACAAAACTTTGTATTTAGGGGGTGGGGGTTGTGGGGTGGGTAGGGGAACAAGAAAAAATGAGAATTAAATGTGTCATATACTGGTACAAATTCCCAATATTGAGTGTGATCATGATGTGTATATACAATGTACCAATAAAGATAAAAGTTAATTTAAAAAATAGAAGGATTCACCTCACTAAACACACTTAGCACCTACTATTCCATTAATAGCAGAAAGAGATACAGAGCTGGCCCAGCCAGCTACCTTTTCTTTATGTGGTACTTTATTATGTATTATGTCCAACAGCTCATTTCATGCTAATATAAATTTAATTGATAATTTTCATCTTAGATATTTATATTTATAAATATTATATTCATTTGGATTATTAATTAACAAGCTAATCTGAACAACTGACAAGCAAAAGAGATTTGATTACCAAATTTCTAATCCTTGCCCTACTAGGGATAGGGGCAAACCAAATTCAAGGAGAAAGAATGTAATTAGTAGCTTGGTGGTAACCTTTCCAATTCACACCTTAGAGTAGCCCAGATAGTAAGAACTTGTTGAGTGGTTGCAGAACAGAAAAAGCAATGAGTCATCTGATAGTGTTCTTGCTTTTGTACTGAATGAGTCAAGAGTCACTCCTTAACTTGTGGTTTTACTGGGGTTTTGAGCTCCTCATAGAATGGAAGGGATAACGTTGTGGAAAAATTGTAGGGAAGAGAATAAGAAATACCCTCGTGTAGTTAAAAGAGTACAAGGCTAGAAACTCTACGAAAGTTCCTCTTATGCCTATGATGGGTACTGCTAATATGAGCAGCCTCTGACAGATGACTGCTAGCAGTGATAACTCCAAGTAGGTTAAAGGATCTCTCCAATATGCCCTCTAAGGCTAAGTAACAGCCCTGCAACTAGCTACCAGCATACACTGAAATATAACAGCTGCTTTGTTAGGACTGGAGTGTGTAAGCCTCATTTCCCTCTTCCTCCTACATGAAGAAAATGACTGAAATGACAGAAAGACACCTCCCTCCATCAGTATCCCCATCGCCAGCTCTGGGACTAAGCATGGGCTGTGTTCACGTCCCTTCCCATCCCACCCATCGTCATGGCAGAACTGTCTCCTCAACCTTTACTTAAGAAACCTCTGAGAAGGCTGCTGTTGATCACCAGCGACCCTGTGATGGCAGATTTCTACTGGGGTTTTATTCTTGCAGCAGAGAGAATTCAGACACTAACCTTACGTTGCAGTCCACCTTCCTTAGGAAAAGCGCATACAGATCCACTTCCCTTGGTGTGCTCTAAGCAACATAATAAATCACTGTGCTTGTTCTCCTGAGTTCTCTAATTTCCCATAACGACCCTATTTATTAGCTGACACACACACCTCACCATCACTGTGTCCTTGCTTGGGATACACAAAGGGGCTGTTAACATGCAGCAGTCTGATTCTGTGCACCTGTCCCAGATCCGTGATGAGGGAGGCATACGGCCAAACTCGGAGACTTCCCACCCACGTGCTGTACTTTCACTTTCACTTCCTCATCAGAGATACCATCAAACACCTGGACACTTGAAGCTCCTGCAAACTCAGAAATCCCTGTGTGTCTCAGAGGTTTAAAATTGCTTCCTTCTCATCAGGACTTCCCGCCAAGTCTGGAGAGCCTTGGATTTATACCTTCCACCCACATTTTATGGTACCTTTGGCTCCACACTTGGTGAAGATCATGAAGGAATAGAAACATTTTTTGGTCTACTGTTCCCTGCAACCAATTTTTTTTGTTTTTGTTTTTGAGACAGGGTCTCACTTTGTAGTTCAAGCCAGCCCTGAGCTCACTATGTAGCCCAGGCAAGACTCGAACTCAGCAATCCTCCTGCCTCTGCCTCCCAAGTGCTGGGATTACAGGTGTGAGCCACCACACCCGGCACTGTGGTATGTGGTATTGATGGCTGGTGGGCCTGAGTCACCACGCCCAGCATTGTATGTGGTTACCGGGGATCAAACTCAGGACCTTGCACTTGTGAGGCAGGTGCCAGAACCACTGAGCTAAATCTCCGGCCCCCCTGCAACCATTTTAATGAAGGGAGATTTCCTCCTGACCACTGCTAGCCCTTGTTGGTGTACTCTCTACTGTGAGCCAATGTCTGGAAAGAAATAGACCCAAGTCCCTGCTTGGTCAATGAAATCTCATTCGAAAGTTTGACAGAGGGGTTAAACTTCCATTCCTATATGTCCAAAATGAAGATAGTTATTCTTACTATCTCTGTGAAAACATAAATATATAAAATCAGATGATGAAATTTCGTTTTGTTTGCTTGTCTGTTTGGCGATACCAGAGATCAAACTCCTGACCGTGCTCTTGTGAGGCAGGTACCATAACTGCTGAGCTAAATCTTCAGCCCTAGATAGTGAACTTTGAATTCGACTATGATTCAATTCTCCCACTTGGGTGTCCTGATTTTATTAGTTATGTCTCATTGACTCAAATGATATAAGCTGGGCTAGAGATTTACCTCAGTGGTTCTGGGACATGCCTAGCAAGTGCAAGGTCCTGGGTTCAATCCCCAGTAACCACACATAATACTGGACATGGTGATTCATGCCCACCAGCAATCAGTACCACATACCACTACCACAGTGGCACTGTGGTTGCATGATGGCTCACGCCTGTCATCCCAGCACTCAGGAGGCAGAGGCAGGACGATTGCTGAGTTCGAGGCTTGCCTAGGCTACATAGTGAGCTCAGGGCCAGGCTGAACTACAGAGTAAGACCTTGTCTCAAAAAGAAAAAGAAATTGTGCTCGCTTCGGCAGCACATATACTAAAAAGAAAAAGAAATTATATAAGCCATATCAAAGTAGCTTGATAGCAATGGAGGCATATTTTATAGAAATGCTATGGTGCCTTTTTAAACACAAACATACACACATATAACTGGGGAAATAGCTATGAAAGAGGACTTTCCAAGGGTTCACCCTTACCCTTCCCTGACTGCTTTTCCCCCAAGGCAAGAAGTTTAGGTGTTAAGAAAAATATGCCCTAGTTCAAGGCCAGCCAGCCCTACAAAGTGAGACCCTGTCTGAAAGAAAAGAAAGAGCAGGCCTGTGTATCCCCTTCTAGACCTTGTTCTAGCACTTCAGGTCTTTGGATTCTCCATCCCTAGTGCACTTCAGTTTGTTCCCAGAGCCACTTTCTCACAAGTGCCTCTCTGCTACCAAACCGTGGTCAAGTAGGGGCTGTATGTGGGGACTGTGGGTGGTGCTTGGATAAGGTCCTGGGGGGTCCAAGCACATGCTGTGTGTGACTCTTACTGGGTTCTTAGCGCCTTTTATCTCCCTCAGATCACTTTGTATTACAGAATTCTGTACAGTCCTTGGTGTTTAAATTTTCAAATCTCACCTCACAGGCAGTTATAAAGTATACTGTCATGATAGCAAAAACAGGGAAAATGTTTGTTTTCTTAATTTGTGCCTTTTTAATGTTTAGAAATATGTCACAAGTGACACAATTTGCACTCTTATTGATAGTACCATTAATGGGACAAGACAACTTTTCTTTCACAACGGCGGGATTACAAGCAATAGGCTGAGTCACAGGTGAAGGACAAACTCCTTTCAGCCCAGACTAAACTCCAGGCAGAGAATCTGATTGGCTTAGATTGGGGGATGTGATCCTTGATCCAATCAGACAAGTACATTGAAAGTGACTCTCAAAAATAAGGGAGCAAAACATCTCTTTTGTAAAACAGGCAATTCTCAGAAAGAAATTTAACTGGCTAAACACAGGTATAAAATAAATGCAATTTTCAGATCAAATAATGCAAGTATTATTGTTCTTGTATCAACTGGGAGAACAGTATATCAGATAAAAGATAAATTGTACCACACTTCATTAGTATTTTTCACAGCTGGCTTTAATGTAAACAATTAACATAAAAGAAATTTCTGTCAAAGAGAAAGTAAAATTTTCTCAATGTGGTTCTCATGTGTCCTAAGAAAGGATAAGTGTACTAATCAGGTCTAATACTTATTTCCTTATTAGAAAATCGAGGTAAAATGTTTCTAAAATATCCCATGAACTTGTTTGTCTCAGGCTCCTAAAAAAAAAAAAAAAGCAACAAACCTAATAAGGTTTCATTAACAGGGCCTCATTAGAAAGCACTTGCCAAGCCTTCGAGCTATAGCAGAGTGAACACAATTCATAATGGGAAACGCCTAACAATTCTATTTGAAAAAAAATGCAAAAGACTAGTATTTGCTTTGGATACAAGAAAAGTAGAGTAACACTGTACCAGCAAGATTATCTTCATGTATCAGGATCAAATATGGAAGGCATGACAGTATATTTTCAACTTGTCCTGAAAGAAAAAAAAATCCTCTCCAAAAGAAGAAAGAAAAAAGGCAGACATTGTTACCATGGTATGTTTCTTCACCTCAAACAACCCCACCTTACCGTTTATTCTTAAACTGAAAGGCTCATCCATTATACCTGAGTCTGAAGCTTAATCTCCCCCACACTTTAAACTGACAAACTTCTGATTTCGCTTGGCTCCCTAAATGATGTACAACCATCCCAAAGTCATCCACAGCCCTAAACAAAGGCAACAAGACTCCATAATTCTATAGGTAGGAGGGGTTTATGGGAAGTAATCTCATTGCCATGGGTACGAGAAATTCTGTCTGTTTTGTTTTGTTTTTTTAAGACAGGGTCTCACTATGTAATTCAAGCTGAACTGAAACCCATTGGGTGGCCCAGACTAGCCTCAAACTTACAACAATCTTCCTCATTCAGCCTCCCATGTGCTGGATTACAGATATGTCACTATGTCCAGTTTAGAAATGCAATCTACAAGTCCTTTTGGTTGAGTAGGTAATAAAATGACATTTAAATGCTGTGAAGTTCCTCGACAATTTTTCAATTTAAATATATGACTTTTTCTGCACAGAAGTCTAAAAAGTAGCAAAAGATACTGTTTTGATACACTGTATCTTCTGACAATTTAAAAATAAAGTACTTATCCCATTCTTTCAAATGTAAATATTATGATTTATGCTGACAATTTGTTCTTTAAAATGTGAAGCTTTTCACAAACATTTCTTTTTCTCTTTGAATTCATATTTCCTTTTCACTTCCTTTAGTGAATTGTATATTCATGTAATAATCGTGTGCTTTTGGCCTCATATTAATTACCTCTAACATGCTGTCATATTTATTTACAGTAAAATGAATAAAAATTGAAATTAAATCAACTTTCCCCTACTACCATGCAGTCTGTTTCATTAGAAGTCAACTCATTATTATTCATCATTAATTATCACAAACATTATAAAATTGTTGTACATTAACAGTAAGATAACCCTGGAAATGGGGTAGATAAATAGGCTGTTTGTAGTTAAGTGGCAGGAGGATGCTCATGAAGAAACAAAGGCAGCAAAGAGAAGTAAAATGACTTCTGTCCACAGGAAACTCTTAGGAGCACCCATTATTAGAAAGAACACACTCAAAAGGTTAATACCAGCCCCCACTGGTGTTATATGTGTCCAAGTATCCCCTGGGAAATCTTGGCCCTCAGAGAGGTATTTATTCTGCTTGATATATCTTTGGGCTAGATGAATTGATTTAAAACTACATTTGTATAGTGTATAAGGAAATTACTGTTACATATTTATTCCATTCAGAAAACTTAAAACTTTTGGGGTTATTTCCAAGATTTGGCTATCACAAACTGAGCTGTTACAAAATGGGTGCACATAGGTCACTGTGATATGAGTCATTTCTTTCATTTATATCCCTAGCAGGGGAATAGCAGGGTCAAATGGGACCTCTAATCCTAGTTTTCTGAGGAATCACCACACAGATCTCCGTAAGTCTACATTGCCACTAACAGTGGAGAAGGGTTCCTTCCTCCCTCACCAGCATTTATTGCTAGTTAATTTTGTGATAGCAGCCATTCTTTGTGAAGTGAAATTAAATCTCAGTCAGTAGTTTTCATCTGCATCTCTCAAAGGACCAGTGATGTTGAGCATTTCTTCATATGCTTCTTAGCTCTTTTTACTTCTTCCTCTGAAAAGTGTCTGACCATCAACTGGAGACTGGCTAAAGAAGATGTGGTATTTTTAAAAAATAAAATGGAATATTACTCTGCCATAAAAAATGATAAATTTGAGTTATTTATATTCAAGTGGACATGCCTTAAGGTCATACTCATAAGTGAAATAAATTGGTCACAAATGTGAAAATACCATATCTTTTCTCTGGTATGAGAAGCTGAAGATGTAAATGAGTTCTGAAATGTATGATAGATATTGTGATAGACAAATATTCAAAGGGAAAAAGGGGTAGGGGCAAGTAAAGAAGGGAAAGAAAAAACTTTTATGGTTAAAAAAAGGAAGTAAAGCATATGTATACAGGAGCTGGGGTTATAGGGTGGGCAGGGGAATTAGAAAAGTGAGAATTGTTATGTACTGGTACAAATTCTCAATGTCAATCATGATCATGATGTGTATATAAAATGTACCAATAAAATCAATTTTTAAAAAACTTAAAACTTTCTGAAGATGCTTTTACTGAACACCAAAGAGAGCCTAAGTGAAACCATTATCATTTTTAGTTAGAATTGTTTAGGAGGTTAATGAGATACTAAAGCAATATTTTTGCCACCCATTTGCTCGGAGTTATATCTTGTCATTTCTTTGATTTGGCCTGTACAAGCAGTTGGTTCTTTCAACCCTGCAGAAGCCCTAAATTACTCAGTTTTCCAACTTGAATTTCTAGGCACTGGTGGAAAGACCTTTCTTAGAAAAAAACATATTCTCTTCCACATTTGTCTGCAAAAGATATTCACTGTAGACAAAATCTGTCTTGAAAAGTTTACTGAAAGAAGCAGCTCATACACTCCAGCATCTTAAAAGGTTTTGCCCTTTTTTCTTATAGTAATGGTCTCCATGGATTTTTTTGTTTTGTTTTCTGAGTTTTTGTATATAACAGCTTTTCACATATTTTCCCACTGTATAATAAGGCTAGTTACTGTACCTTGCAGATGGTAATAACATGTGCTGTACCCTCTACCTCACTTCTTAGCTAGTGTCCACTTTTAGGTCCCAGAAATCTATGGGTTTTTTTTAATTCTTTCTTGGTACATTTCATATACAGTTCACAATCACACTCAACATTGGGGAATTTGTACCAGTATATTACAGAGGTTAATTCTCATTTTTACCCATATCCCTACCCACCCACAACCTCCTACCCCTTATATACATGCTATTTCTTTTTCTTTCTGAGTCATATTTATCCTTTCCCCTCATTACATGCCCCCACCACATTCCCTTTGAATATTTCCTATTTGACAAAATATATAATACATTGTAGAACTCATTTATATCTACATGTTATCATACCAGAGAAAAGATATGGTATTTACTTATCTGTGATCTATTTATTTCACTTATTAGTGTGTCCTCAATCTATGTTGTTTTAGGATGCAGGTTCAGTCACTAGAATAAAGGCCAAAACAGCAATGGTTTTAACAAAATGGTTTATTTTCGATCATAATTCAAGTTTAAATGGAACTGAGCTGGTGCAGAACTTCAGTATAATACGAGACCCAGGCTTTTCTGTCATCCTAAGTAGTTTAAAACATCATGAAGGCACAGCAGCGTGTCCACATCTTAGACATTAGAAAGGAGAAAGGTGACACAGGGGGAGCTACCTCTGTTTTGACCTAATCAGAAGTTGCACATATTACATATTCTCATATCCCATTGGCCAGATCTTGGTCACATAGCCACGCCTCACTGAAAGAAGTTTAAGAAATGTCACTTAGTGGAAGACCATGTGCCTCAGCTAAAATGTCAACCTCAAAGAAAGGAGGGGAAGATTGGATGTTGGAAGAAAAACAGCACACTACTTTCTGGGTTCCTTACCTATACAATGCCAAAACAGTCACTTAGTCTACTCTTCTAAAGTCACTGCGATGCCAATACTTCTTCAGGCCATGGAATACTGTCTGTCCGCTGGTTGCTTTATGGCTAAGAATTACCACACAACAAATAATTCAAACTGTGTGTCATAGCTATAATACATCAAAAGAATGGTGGAATATAAATGGATTGGTATTGTCTCAAAAGAACTATGCCTTTCTTAGAAGGACACAAGAAAATGCTCATTTTTCTTTAGGTTTTTCTTTGGTTAACGCTGTCATATCCACAAAGCCATTCTTTGTTTTCCCAATGCCTCCTTTTATCTTTCCTGCTTTTTTTCCCTTTCTGGGGTTTGTATCTAACAGCTAAAGTTCTTTATTCATGCCAGTAACCTTCAGAAAGTATCCTATTTATAAGGTAGATAATAGACAATATCCTATTTATAAGGTTATCTGTAATCAACAAATGAGAAAATTGAGGCTCAAAAGAATTTATGCGGTGAACTCAAGATTACTTCAGTAACTTGTACAGGTTTTTACTTTTCTCTACTATGCTATGCTAGTGACTTGTTGGTAACCTCCTACAAGTTCATATAGCTCTGCCAAGAGACAGAGTGAGCTGACTAAACTGGGTACCTTGCCTATCTGTGAGAGTATCAAACATCACAATCCCACAGGTCAGAGAAGCACGTAAATGCAGGTGGTCTAAAGGTCAGTTGTAAACCTCACACCTGGCACTGCTTGCTGTGACCCTATACAGATACATTCCTTCTTCCTTCATCATGATTCACAATTCAGCTGGACACAAAACTCATCAACATCTTTATACCAAAGAATGACCAGTAGAAGCATAAATTTTCTGTGTGCCATATAGAAAGTATTCTGAAGAGGAAGAGGCATAATCTTCTTCTTTTGCTACTTTGCAGGTTGGAATCTACATGTGAGGTCAGAACCCCTTAAGAGTTAAACTATTGCCATTTAACCCCCCAAAAGAGATATAAGGAAGTCCTCCCCCTGTATGTGTGATTTTACATGGAAATATGTCTGTACATAATTAAGATAAGGTAATTAAAGTCAGCCCTAATCCAATAATATGCAAGAAGGGAAAAACTTAAACACACATACTGAGAGGATGTCATGTAAAGACATAGGCAGGAGTGAAGGGAAGAGGATATAGAGACACACAGAAAGATGGCTACACAACGACAGAAGTGGCAATGATAGTGACATATCTATAAGCCAAAGAACACCCAGAAATGCCAGCAAACAGGGAAACCAAGAAGTAACAAGAAAGAATTTTTCCCTACAACTTTCTGAGAAAGGATATCCATACTAGCTCATTGATCTTGAACTTTCATCTGCAAGGACTGAGAGACAATAAACTGCTGTGTTCTAAATCACTCACTTTGTGTGTGGGGGGGGGGCTGGCAGCCCTAGGAAGATAATTACAGAAACCACAACCATCCATCTCAGGTCGTGCAATGGCTCATATGGATTTCAGAACACAACATCAAAGAAGCCTGGGGACTAGATGGCAGAACACAGAGTTTTGGACACTTCTTCTGTCTTTGGAGTTTTACATGACAGAGAAACAAGTTTGGATCCTAAAACAACTGTTTCTTGGAGCTCCTGCTATTTGCTGATAAAGACAACTCTGATACAAGTCATACACATCTCCTGTCCTATGTGTCTGCAAATGCCCAACTGCATTGAGATTCTGCTTTCCCGCTCATTTTCCCAGTGAAAATAGCTGGGAATCTAATAAAGCTAATTATATGCTCTATCCTTGCCAAGGAAGACAATACAATTAAGTTGCTTTACTGGGATTGCTAGAAACTAATGACAAGTGCCTCCCAGGCTGAAATCTTAAGTTATTAGAATTAAAAATGACAGCAGGGTAGCATGGAGGTAAAAGTACAGACTGATATCAAATAATCCTAGAATCTCATTCTAGCCCTACTGTATAATAGCTAATTACAGGATTCCTAAGGTTTCCGGTGTATGAAACAGCTGATAAAGGCAGTGTGTCAAGGGATTTCTAACTTGAGAAGGGAAAAAAAGAAAAACACGACAATGATCTTATAGGATTGTTGAAGTAATTATGAAAGAACACACATACAGTGGTTGGTGATGTCGTAGATACACGGAAGCCCCCTCTCACCTTGTCAAGCTTTTCCACATGGAGTTCCATTTCCATGGTGCTCTCTTGAGACCATCATCAGCAAAAATATACTCTGTATGCTTAACTTACACTTACTTTTGTGTGTGTGTGTGTGTGTGTGTTTGCACCATCACACCTGGCTTATATTCATTCTTACTTCAGAGTTCAGTGCTTCAGAAAATCTCACCAGTCTCCCAATAACTAAGTCTCACATCATCTTATGAGGTTTTATCACAGCTTTTAGTACAATTTTACCTCAGATCATTTCTTATACTACTTTTGCTTCACTTCTGTCCTCTGGACCAACACTATTCAAAGTGTGGTCTACTGACCAATGCTGGTCTGCCAACTGTGACTCACCCACTGGGAGATTAATACAGAAACTAAGATTATTTTGAAACTTTTACAGCGCTTTTGACACAATAATCGGGATTTGTATTTTATATGTTTTGATATTTTTATTTTGTTTTTTCAGTAACTTTTTTATTATAACCCCATAAAAGTATCTTTCATAATAGATGTCTTGAAACACTCTTGAATTAATCTTTCATTACAGATATTTCAAGAACCACAGTTCTCTGTGTAAAAGGGAAAATACAAAATTCTGGGCCTTCAAGCTACATAATTTCCATTGCAGCTATATAACTGTCTGTTTAGCATAAAAGCATCCATAGCATTAAGCATCAGTGCTTAAATGAATAAACATGGCTGTGTTTCAATAAAACTTTATATTCCATAACAGACGATGGGCTAGTGTGACTCATGAGCTGTAGTTTGCCAACAGCTGTTATAGGTTATAAGTTCCCAGTGGGACAAATATCTCATTTGTTTTATTCTGCATTGTCTTCCCAGTGCCTAACATATCCCTTATCTAATAGATACTCACTAAACATTTGTTAAAACAAGAATAGTGTACTCTCTGATACAGTTGCAGCTCTTGCTTGAAATGATGCAGAGGTCACACATCCAAGGTCACCAAAGCCACAGATGACCATGAGAATGATTTTTAACTGGCTGAAGAGCAAGACAAAAACCATAAATGTTCCAGGAATGAAACACAGCAACAGCAATAAATAACACTTCTTCAAAAAAGAAAAAAAGTATGGGTAATTGGTGAGGTTTACAGAATGCTATGAAAGGCTAGAAGGACTGGGAATAGGCAATCAAAGGAGAATAAACCAGATTGCTTTGCCAAGGGAGCATATGTGAGATATGACAGGGATCCAGAGGCAGCCATTTCCTGTTTCAAAGCCTCGGATGATACCTTCAGGAAAGGAGGCTACCCTGAGCCGCTCAGTAGACACCATGTGCAAAGTTGACCCTTTTGAGGAAAAAAAGTTACAGACGAGGAGTTATCATTAAAACTAAAGGTAGAACCCATCTCCAAAACATATTGAGGATATTTTATCCCTTTAGAGAATTCATGATGGATAATGCATGACAATCTCAATTACTGGGAAATGGACCAATATCAGAATGACAGGCATATTGTAAGGCAACAGCAGCATGTTAGAAGCCTTGGAAAGAGCTTTTAGTAGAGAAAGCAATTATTTCCACATGAGCCCTTTCCAAAGGTCTTATTTCATTCTGACATAAAAAACAGATTGTACATATCCTTCACTTTAAATGCCTAGTTTAAAAAATTTGTTTTAAATCTAACTGGCTCCTAAGATAGGGTTCAAACTCCTTTGGTTTGTATAGAAAGTTTTTCACTTAATGGTTCCAATTTACCTTTCTAGGCACTTTATGTTAAGCACCACCGTCTTTATCACTTCTCATTGCTAACACAAATACCCAATGCCCATATCTTATATAGAAGGGATGATTATTTTGACTAACATTTTTCATCAACAGCATCTGGGAGGCCAGAAGGAAAGAATCTAAACTGATCCCTTCAGCGAGCACTGGGGAGAAAGAGGGCAGCAAGCTCCCAACACACTGCAGGGAGAAGTAAAAACACCTGAGGGGAAGTTGTTTACCCAGAGATGCACCGTGGAGGGAGGGAGGGAGGTGCATTCTGTGGACTCCAATTGCTTGGCCCATGTCTGACTGAATTAAGCCCAGGTGTGGCGGTAATTCAGGGCTCAGTGTTAAAGGGAAACATGACCTCTACTGGCCCCCCCAGATTTTAACTTGTATCTTTTTTTTTTTTGAGGGACTGGGGATCAAATTCAGGCCCTTGTGGTTCCAAAGTAGGTGTGGTACCACTTGAGCTAAATCCCTGGCCCTCAGTATCTGTGTCTTTATGTTTCAACTTCGCCACTTGGTCAGGTTCAAGCTCAGCTCATAGGCTGCTTCCTACAACAGTGGGGGAGCCACAATTTAGGGTAACATGAAAGGGAGGCCTGGGCAGAGAAAAGCTGTTGTCATCATGGCCCAGGGGCAGAGAGACAGAGAAGAGAAGAGCCAGGAAGGAAGAGACTCCTTTCCAGATCAGGTTCCGGCTAGTCTCTTCCAACCAGACCCCACCCCTTGACAGCAAGTCAGCTACAGCACCATCATAATCCAGTCATGGCAAGTCTCATGTCCTTTATTCAGAAGCAAAACAATCTATTTTTTTCCATTAACAGTGTTTTGACAATATTATGTGAAAATTGTCACATAACCGTTAAACCCAATTCCTAGATCCTTCAAAACAAAGTCCCCAGCTGAACATGATAGAGCTCAGAATCTCTGTGTAGAGGACTATAAATTATAGCAACTTAACCTAGTTTCTTACTTCTTTGCTTCCTCCTTTCTTCTCTTTCTTTACTTCTCACTTTGTGTCACCGTGAAGCAGTTTCAAGGTATAACTTACATAGATTACAGACCTGTGATCAGCATCTTGATTATACTGGGCAAACACTCACCCCCTGAGTCATGTGGGAATACTACATCCAAAAGTTGTTAGTAACAAAATGAAATGCTTCAGTTAAATAAATACCTTGCAGAACTTAAACATTTCACTTTATTTCATTAAAAATTTTTGACATGAGTTCATTCTTTTGAAGTTTTCTCACTTAAAATAGTTAGCAAAGTACAAATTTTCATGTTGTGAATCTAACCCCATCAAACAAAGTGACAACTCATACTCATTTTCATACGGACACACTTATTGAACACTTATTTCCAGCAGAAAATACTATTTGGAAAGATACACAAGGATATATATGGAAAGATAACAGAAAGTCAGTTTCAAATATCCCAAGACTCTACCAGGCATATTCCAGTTAAAAGTGGAGGAAGGGAGGAAAAGAGAGGAGGAACAGGTTCTGGTCATAGACTCACCCCCAGACTGGAACAGACCCTCATCTCCACTGTGGCAACAAATTCTGGGAGAAGCCCTCAAAGAGGGTGACACTTTACATATTGAGTCTTGCAACAGACTGAAGTGTGCATCCCAGGAAAACAGCCCTTCAGGAGCCCTTTACAAGCAGATAGGGGCACTGCTTATCCTGAAATGCCTGACTATAGTCTAGTCTCCCAGGAGTTTATAGAAAAGCAATGAGTTAAGATGAGTCAGTAGGACCAGAAAAGTTGAACGACTGTTGCAGTCATAAGTCTCGAGTACCAACTAAGTGAAATTTTCAGGGATAAATAGACAAATTATATACAGTGACTCCTGAGCCATAAATCAAAGTGGAGAACACCTTGTTAGAACTGAGGCAGAAAGTGAGAAACTAACTCAGAGGTAAAAATCATGATGCTGGATCACAAAATTCTACACACTACTGTCACCTTTCCTCCATAATGGTCCAGAAGGCTACAGAGAGATAAGTGTGCATTGCATTTAGCAGTGAAAAGCAAAATACCACAACTGGCAATGCTAGAAATAGGTTCTTATCCTCATGGTTTATCCTGAAAAGTACAGAGGAAGAAGATACCTATAATAAAACAGACTTACTGTTTTCTCAGAGAAAGATTTCATGGAAATAACTAGACAGAAAAAACACCCCCCCACACACACACTGTGAGTTTAAATATATTGCTACTGTCTAAGGTAGTGAATTTTTAAAAATAATAATACATATTCTGAGACTTAAGCAACATATATTCAAAATCATTAGCTTCTTTGGGATTCATGTGGATTTCAATGTGTTGCACATGATTAAAGCCTTCACAGTTCACTGAGGGTTATAAATGAACCTCAGGCTATCATTTAATATCATATGTAAATGAGATACTGAACTTTTCCTTTCTTAATCTTTTTCCTAAAACTGAGAATAATAAAGCTAGAAGCATATACTTACATAAGTACAAGAGGAAGTACAAGAACTTGTAACTATTTTTCAAGTACTACAAGGTCAATTATGATTATTAGTAATACCAGAATATAGATATAAGAGAAAAAAATATATTTGACATTTATGACCAACTCAACAATGGCTAGACATGGCCCTCTAGGCCAAGAATAGAGAATGGGTTCATTATATAATAGTAACCACCTACCTACCCTAAGAAGATTACCTCAAACCAATCTAATTTCCCTACATAGCCATTCATGGATTCCATCATTAGCTAATGGCTTAAATCTTAATTCTCAGCCTAAAAGAAAGTTTGGTTTTTTTCTCAAAAGTATACTCTCTTTTCTAAAAGTGAGTTGTGACTTATGAATAGGTTATAGATCACTTTGTAGAATTAGGACTATAATTTCTAATTAAAAGAAGAAAGTAAAAGAGTACTGAAAAGTAAAGAAAACAACCAAAAGAAAAAACTTTTGTTTTATTTGTATGTGTGTATGCATTTAGTTGCATGTGTGTATATACACACTAAGACCCAATATTAAATTCAATTCTTTCTGTGGATTATAGTTCAAAAGAAAAATGTGATACATACTGAAATGTAGACAGGGCAGAATATTTAGCTCAGTGGTTCTAGTTCCTGCCTGACAAGTGCAAGGTTCCTGGTTCCATCCCCTGTAACCACACACAACAATACCGGGTGTGGTGACTCACACCCACCAGCAATCTGTACCACATACCACAATCCCAGGCCTGGTGGCTCGTGCCTATAATCCCAACACTCAGGAGGCAGAGGCAGGAGGATTGCTGAGTTCGAGGTTTGCCTGAGCTACATAGTGAGGTCAGGGCCAACCTGAACTATAAGGTGAGACCCTGTCTCAAAAGAAGAAAGAAAGAAATATAGACATGGATGAAAGAAATACCCATAAAATACTACAACTAACACCATAGGAAACACCTTCCTCCATAACATTAATGTACATCTTCACAAATACAACCATGATAGAAAATAACTACCTTTCACAACAGTGATTGCCAGGAATTTAGCTTAGTGGCACCATGCCTGCCTCACAAGCACCAGGCCCTGAGTTCAAACTCTGATACCTGGGAGAGGGGAGACAGTGATAACTAAAAGGAAAGAGTCAAGATGAGGTTACCAAAATTTCTATGTAAGGTTAAGAAGACAAATTTCAAACTTAGGCTGAACTTCTCCAATTTCTTAGTATTAAAAAAAATTCAGGGTGATTTGGAAGATGCTTAAATTCTCAAAAACATTAATTCCATTCCATTCTATTCTAGTCTAGTCTAGTCCATTCAGTCCTATTCTATTCTAGTCTTCTGATCTGCCAGCAACAAATATAAGTATGATCACTCACTTCCATACAATTCTTATACCAGGTGTACCATATTCCTTATTTTGTTTCCTTTTCCTGTGATAGAATGAAATCCTTTTAAACAAAATATAGGAGGAAGAAAAAATTACTTTAAAGACCACCATTTAAAGCAAATAATGAATCTTTTTCTCACACTAAATCACCTGGTAATTTCAGAAAGATTTATTTTATAATCTAAGAATGAGCTTAGAGATCCCATCAAATAGTGCCTTCTGATGATTTGTCTTGTATCTTCAAGTTATGCAAATAATTTATGTTAAAATGAAGACCAAATTGAGATAGCATTACAGAGTCAGTCTTTGGGTTGGCAGAAACATATCCTGATATTTTGGAGTGGGAGTGAATGCTGGAATTCTTTTTAAATAGAGTATCAGCTACACAATTCTCTGACCTCACACCCACTTGGGCTGATCTTCCATTTTCTCTACCCAGGCACACAGTGGAAAGAGATCGGAAGAGAATCTCATAGCGAAGCAGTTTGACCCTCCGTATCCATTCTGTTCCAACTCCAGTTCAAAGAGAGAAATGAAATCTGAATGAGGTGTGGTGCAGGACATCAGTTTGGCCACAGCCTGCACTGTTATCTCATCTATTTTACCTACTCCCTAAGTGTTCCAAGTCTTATCTCTGATTCATTCCTTCTCAACCCTCTCTCTGAACCTTGAACAGAAAGAGCTGGCATTTCAGAACTCGAGAGCAATCATCCAAATCCAGGGTCCTAAGTGTGTATGCGATACAAGATTTCTGATCATCAGGCTGCTGTCTGTCTTGTGAACTCCTCTCCTACAATTTCTCCCCTCATCTCCTGCTGCTTTTCTGTGAGTGTCAAACCAGGCAGCTGCTCCTGCTATACTGAAAATTTTGTCCTTTTGGCTTCTGCGACCTAACAGCAGTCTGCCTTTACTTATGTATCTAAGACTTGCATTCCCTGTTCCTCTGTATCGTATGTACCTTGCTCTGTTTTTCTTCATAGTATTTGTCATTACTCTTGAGTTCTTTATTATTATTTTCATTTTTCTATGTTTTGTTTTGCATCTCCCTTCTCTAGAATATAAGCTCCACAAGGGCTACAATTTTGTTTTGCTCATTTCTGTATCTCTAGTACCTAATACAATCCTTAATAGCTTGTCACTATTTGTTGCCTAAGTGAATAGATCTAAACAGGAAGAAGAGCCAGGTGATGATTAGATATGGGTATAAGTAGTATAAATCAAATCCTAAAGGTCAAATGGCCAAAATTCACAAAAAGGGCATTTGTTGCTGCTTTATTGTGCACTCTTCTCACATAACCAGCAGAAAGAAATAAGAACATTCTTAGCTCTCAGCCTCTGGAATGTTTCCAACAGTGTCTTACAACTACTTAATTGGAATTTCTCTCCTTAGGTGCACCTCCTCCACTTTGTTTGACTTTGCCACAGACTCTCACCTAGTGATTCAGCTTAGAACAGACTGGAATGTGGCAGTTCCCGCAATGATACCTCTAATACTAATGTATGCTCTGAGATCCTGTGAGGTAAAAACTAGGCTCCACCTCAACCAAATTAGGCCTGTTGGGCCTCCAAACCCAGGTCTTCTTTTTCCCACCTCCAGCTTTACAGAGGGAACAAGGCTTTCACAATGGCTATTACCACATCTGGAGATTTTCTAACTGCATGTGGTAGTTAGGTGGTCTAATAAATATCCCTTTAACTCAAAGCAATCTGATTTTACAAGTTGTTATTAATCTGAGAGTCCTAATTAGTGTAGTGAAAACCCCAATGGATACAGCAATGCAATAAACAGTATTGAGGTCTAGTCTTAATTGCAAAACTAGAACATGAACTAGGAATCAGGGAAAAATGGTCATTCATGTAGACTAGGTCCACTTGGTAATGATTAGGATACTAAAATTGGAGCTTGTTAAGTAACCAAGAGTGACCAATACATTTTAAAAAGTTAAGATTAATTATACAATCCATCACTGACTGTGACTTAGCTCCAACATACTTCTTTAGCTCTGGTTCAAGGCTGAAATTATAATATAAATATCTTGAGCCTGCAGATTCAGATTGGACCGTGCATGCTATGATTAAGGAAGGCAGTGGACAACCTGATAGAATTACTACAAGTGTAGCTATAAATCAACCCCAGAAAACTCCAGTAGAGATTCCCAAATCTTGCTGGTTATGAAAGCTATTACAAAGGCTTCTGAAAATAGAGATTCAAAACTCCAATCCTCAGTTTCCAAATTCAAACCCCCAATGAGGGATAGGGATGCCTCTGAGCACGTTTAATAAGTAGAGTGGGTCCTTGATTTACAAATTCAATTTGTTCCCAAGAGCTGGTTGTAATTCAGATTGGTTGTAAATCAAATTGGTTGTAAGTGAAATTGGTTGTAAGTCAATACAGCTAAGATCTGGATGTTTACCTGGGTACATACTACACATAACAAGAGGCAGATTAATTTTCTATTAACCTCCCTAGTTGTTCATATGTCAGGTCAGTCATAACTTGAGGGTCCACTGTACTCCTGGGCTGTATTGAGGCAGAGATGTTTATAATATGTGCTGCTGTGATGCTTAATCCCCTTAGATTTTACAAAAAGATTTATAGGCAATATGCATAGATTGATTATATTTCTATTATTTTCTTATGAACAGTTATGAACAGACATGAAATATTTTTCTTGTAACAATGATTTTCTTAAAAAAGTTTTAAAACTCCAACTCCAAATTAATTAAATTAAAATTTCAGGGTCGGGTATTTAGCTCAATGGTTCTGGCATCTGCCTGGCAAGCACAAGGTCCTGAGCTAGACTCCCATGCCCACTGGGCATGGTGACTCACACATCTAATCCCAGCACTCAAGAGGCAGAGGCAGAAGGATTGCTGTGAGTTCAAGGCACAAGTTCATCCTGGTCTACATAATAAATTCAGGACTAGCCTGAACTACAATGTTAGACTCCGTCTCAAAAAACTAAAAATTAATTAAAACTCCAAACTAAATTTTATTTTCATTTCATAGGAAAAACTACCCCAGATCCCAGAATGTGCTCAATTTGTATTTAAAGTATTACCTAATAAATGTCATTTCACTATTCACTCTGAGCTATAAATATCCATAACATATTTTGATTTCTTCTGTCATACACATAAGTTTTAGACCTTTTACAGTCAGATACACTTGGGTTGGAATCTTGTAGCTGCGCTTAGTCAGAACTTGAACAAGTCACATAACCGTGCCCCACTGTCTTGATCTTACTGGTAAAACATTTGGTATGTTGTGTAAGCGGAATTATGTGTAAAGGCTTGGAACACAATACTTCGTTCCACTAGAATACATGTTTCAAAGGGGCAAGGATTTTTTTAGGCTTTAAACTGCATTGAAACCTCTAAAATAGTAGTAAGGACCAGTTTAATAAACATATTTTCAGTGAAGGAAGAGGAGATGAAAATATGAATGTATACTCAGTGTTCATTTATGATTGTTATTTGCTCTTTTTATCAAATTGGCTTCTGAAATGCTTCTAGGAGTGAACCTGCATATAATAAATGAGTATGTACCTAATAGTTCCAGATTTATGAGGCCCCTACCTTCCTTTTTACCACCTCACTTTATTCAATATTTATTTTTTATTACATCTGATGAAAAACAGCATATAAAGCAAAGAATGACAAGTAACAGACTGAAGCCAGGGTCACAGTGATATAGATCAGGGGCCGCCTAAACTCCAGACCATGGACTATGGCCTGAAAAACTCAGCAGGACATGATAGGCAAAGTTTCATCGATATGTACAGCCACTACCTGCTGTTTCCATTACCCTCTGAACTCCGCCTCCTATCAGATCACATGTGGCATTGGTTTCTCATAGATAGAACCTGCGGTGAACTGTGTACAATGAATCTCAGTGGTTGCACACTCCTCATGAGAATGTACTGCCTTATCTTCTGAAGTGGTGGTGAGGAGGTGATGCTAGCACTGAGGACTGGCTGCAAAAACAAATTAAAACCAACAGAAAGGTTTGACTGCACAGTTGACCATAAGCTGTCCAAACATTCTCACTGAGTGGTAAGGTCCAAACATTCTCACTGAGTGGTAAACGATAAGTAAACTGCATCTCAGGATAGGCTTAGTAAGTGTGTAATGAGTTGATTCACTTCAATTGCACAACTGCATCTGATGGCAAGCTTTGTGTCACACTCTGACACATTTTAGTCCAGATATGTCCCACCTGATATCTTATTCACCCTTTCCACCCATGCCTCTTTCTTGAAAAGAGAAAATACTCAAAGACAAAACAGCGGAAGTCTCCTGCCAACAAAAAGAAAGTTGCATTAAAAAATCCTAACACTCCTATGTAAATTACAGGTTCACTGAAAAAGGTGATCCACATTCTCTGAGCCTACTTTGTATAATATGCAGCAATCCATTATCCAACAAAGCTATAACACCTTCAGAACTACTTTGGCACATGAACATCAAGCAGCCTACATTAAAACATAAGATTTTGGATGTTTTTCTAAAGAAAAAAAAAGACCAGAAGAATTATTGAAGGTCATTATTTCATTAAATGTATCTCCATTGAGAACATCATTTTTAGTTGTCAGTTACTGTGTTAAAGCTAAGAAGCTTCACTTTCACTACAGAGGAAGATACGAGTCTGCTTGCTGCTGAGGACATTTACAGGAACTTCTAGGGAAGACTGCAGTTCTTTTGGCTAGCACTGTTTACTAGAAAAACTGATTAAATAGTGGAGAATACTGAGGCACAGATGTTAAGATTAATGAGTCACCTCAACCCAAGTTGTTGACAATGAGGTGACAATGCTTGTTTTTCTGTCATCCATTTGTAGAATGATGTCAATGTAATGTGCACTTTTGTTGCCAACCAATACTACAGCTTCAGGACTGTTCGTGTCTTTAAATAATTCTATATCAGGAAAACTGAATTGGTCATTTTGCATCCATACAGATACACAGATGAAGTGGCCATCGTGACAGGACAGGTTTCTGCCTTTACTACCCAGGTCAAAGAAATTGCTTCTGAATGTGAGTCTGTGGACTGTGTCATCCATAGAGCAACTGTGGCTAGCTGAAAAATATTACCTGTACCTGACATTGTTTTTGCGGGATGTGAGTAAAATTATCAACCACATGAAAGTACAAACCTTTAAGACACATTTGTCTGCGCAGCTCTGTAAGGAGATGGACACAGAGTACACATGTCTTATACACAGGAGTAAGATGTTTTCTAAAGATCAGTGATTGGCCAGAGTTTTTTAGTTATGAGAACTGCTCCAAAGATTGTTTTTAAAAGTTATTAATAGCAACACATTTCAGTGGTTCAAAAACCATTGCAAAATTGCTAACTTGTATGACATATCCTAACTGTTCAATGGACTCAATCTGTCACTTCAGGAAAGAATGACAACTATGTTCAAAGCAGCCTACAAAGTGTCTGCATTCAAAGCCAAACTGGAATTATGAGAGCAAAGTGTGAACAATGGGGTTTTTGACATGTCTGAATCATTGGCAGAAATTTTGAAAGAGACTGAGCCAGGAAGTTCTTTCTCTCAGCTGGTGTAGGATCACCTTTCTCATCTTTCAAAAGAGTTTGAGCATCACATTCCAACCACAAAAGATCACCAAGCTTGGAGGGAATGGAACAGTGACCCACTTGTGAATAACCAGGTAAACTGACTGTCCACGCTAGATGAGGAGCAAGTACTTGAGACTGTATAAGTGGCAGTGGCCTTAAAAGTACGTTTGTGACATCACCGGTACCGCCAAAAAAAAAGTATGTTTTTGAAAATTGCAAGCCTCCATATGATTGTAATTAAAGTCAAGTGGTATATTCTGAGACTGCTACAAAATCACTGAAAAATCTTTCATTTCCAAGATTGAGGAAGCAGGGATTTTGCAATGATGGCAATGAAAATGAGATTACAGAGCACACTGGCCATAAGGCAATGCAGAGTACTTCAACTGAACTCTCTACCTTGAAATGCATAGTCCTGAAAATCATGGTTCACACAGTTCTACTTAACATTTGTAATATTATATTATAATCCACAGTTCTACTTTGCAGAAGACTGTAATATTGATTATGCCCAAAGCAGGCCATAAACAGTGTGGAATGTAAAGAGTTTACCCCAGGGCCGGAGGGTTAGCTCAGTGGTTCCGGCGCCTGCCTCGCAAGCACAAGGTCCTGAGTTCAATCCCCGGTTACCACATATAATGCTGGGCACAGAGACACACCCACCAACAATCAACACCACATACCACAATGCCGGACGTGGTGGCTCATGCCTGTAATCCCAGCACTCGGAAGGCAGAGACAGGAGGATTGCTGAGTTCGCAGCGGCTTGCCTGGGCACCATAGTGAGCTCAGGGCCAGCCTGAACTACAAAGTGAGACCCTGTCTCAAAAAAAAAAAGAGTTTACCCCACAATTGACTTGTTTATAGAAGGGAGTCTAGCATAAGCCTACATGCCAAGGTCAGAGTAATTTGCACCCAGTTTCTATTCCCAAGGTAAAAATCTTCTAACTAAAAGGACAATGTTCTAATTACGGTCATATACTTTTGCCTACTTCGTTCCTAATTTGAGAATGCTTTGTCTTATCCTTTACGAGTCTTGTTTACATTAATTTCCATAAGAGTTTCACGCAGCTCCCCTTTTTCCCAACTGTTGCCAAGTCAGTGGCTAGGACTGGACAGCATCCTTGTCGGTTGTTCCAGCATCAGTCACCCTGACACTGCACTTTCTCTTCTACTTCTGTTTCTTGGGGTAATTTTTCTCAGTACTATGTCAAAGACTGGGCAGGTAGAGACTAAGACTTACTGCAGGAGTCTATGGCTTATGGATGAATGTGTCCGTAATGTTAACTGGACACTGACCATGTTGTCCAGTATTTTCCTAAAGGCAAGGCTGAATAAATACATGCCATTTGCATGCCTGTAAACAACCTATCACTAACAGTCCCTCATAATGAAACAGTTTTACCACCTTTAGTATAATAGCCCACTCTTATTCCAAGAAATAAACTTAAAATTTAATAAATTAGCATGAAGTATATCAAGGAATTAGAATAAAGGACCAGGGATTTAGCTCAGTGATCCCAGCATCTGCCTGTCAAGCACAAGGTCTCAAGTTTGATTCCCAGTACTACATATCACAATGCCAGGTGTGGTGGCTCACCCCTGTAATCCCAGCACTTGGAAGGCAAATGCAGGAGGATTTCTGAGTTCAAGGCTTGCCTGGGCTACATAGTGAGCTCAGGGCCAGCCTGAACTACAATGTGAGGCCCTGTCTCAAAATAAATAAATAAATAAATAAAATAAAGTAGAGAAAATTCTACCTAATTGGAATCTTGCTGAGACTATGGTATAATTTGACTAACAGTTTACAAATCCAATAGCTCATGGTTCTAAATATATATATTATATCTGTGAAGATGAGAGAAGACATTCCAAGCTGGGGCAGTTTCCTTTAACTATAATTCTAGAGAGCCTACTTTGCACCATCATTCTGGGGATGATCCCAAGGTTCTTTGCACATGAATTGAAAGCTCTACCAGAGTAGTATAACGTTTTATATGCAATCAATTAGAAGCTCCAAGCAGATACAGTAGCATTCTTACTATACATGGGCAATAAATTTTCTTCTCAATTTATAGATGTAGTTATATGTAACCATTTTTTTGTTTTGTTTTGTTTTGTTTTTGAGACAGGGTCTCTCTTTGTAGTTCAGGCTGGCCCTGAGCTCACTATGTAGTCCAGGCAAGCCTCAAACTCAGCAATCCGCCTGTCTCTGCCTCCCAAATGCTGGGATTACAGGCGTGAGCCACCACGCCCGGCATTGTATGTGGTTACCGGAGATCGAACTCAGGATCTTGTGCTTGCGAGGCAGGTGCTGGAACCACTGAGCTAAATCTCCGGCCCTATGTAACCATTTTGGCTCATCTACATAAACGATGTTTTGATTATGTAACACAGTGAAATTTTACTCATGTTTCTAGGTTACCAAGCATGTTCACCATTGTTTGATGTGATATATGACCTGCTTTAATATTCAGACAAGAAACATTCTATTATGTGATCATAGGTATACTTTACAATAAAGTTGCTTGTATGAGTCTATGGCAAACTCTAATTTTAATAAGATTTTTAATGTGCTACTCTTTTATTCTTCTCTGCAAAAACAGTTAATTTGAAACTACAGAAATTTTATCATTTGAAAAGATAAAGACATCATTATTATTTATGCATTTTTAGATATTGATTAGTATCTCTTTTAAAGTAATATTTTTCTCCTTTCCAAAAGGAAGCATCATATTAAAGAACAGTTAGCTTCTAACTCACAGAGTAACTTAGAAGTAACCCTGATAAATTTGCTCAGCCTTTCTTGACACTCTGTGATGAAAAGCCTAGGTAAACCAGGCATTGTGATGCAAGCCTATAATCCCCTCGCTTTTAGAGACTGAGGTGGTAGGATCCCAAGTTTGACCCCACACTGAAAAATTTAGTTTTGTAGTGAGACCCTGTGTCAAAATTTTTAAAAATGTAAATAACTAGAGATGTAGCTAAGTGTGAAGGCCCTGAGTTCAATCCCTAGTACTGCACAGAGGGGGGGGGGCACAAATGAGAATTCTTGTATGATGGATGCCTTATAGAAACAAATCATCTAAAGCCTAGGGTCAAAAAGAGAAAGAAATAAAAATATAGGGCCGGAGAGTTAGCTCAGTGGTTCCGGCGCCTGCCTCGCAAGCACAAGGACCTGAGTTCAATCCCGGGTTACCACATATAATGCTGGGCGTGGAGACACGCCCACCAACAATCAACACCGCATACCACAATGCTGGACGTGGTGGCTCATGCCTGTAATCCCAGCACTCGGGAGGTAGAGACAGGAGGATTGCTGAGTTCGCGGCGGCTTGCCTGGGCACCATAGTGAGCTCAGGGCCAAAAGCGAGACCCTGTCTCCAAAAAAGCAAAATAAATAAATAAATAAAACTGTAACAGTTAAAGACAACCTTGTTTTTAGAGGTATATTTCAAAACTAACCAAATAAACAAATATTTCATAAATAATCAAATTGTCAAGTTATTTTAAAACCTTTAAAGCTTAACTTTTTGAAAATACACAGCCTTGTTTTTTGTTTTTTTTTTGAGACAGGGTCTCACTTTGTAGTTCAGGCCCAGAGCTCATTATGTAGCCCAGGCAAGCCTCGAACTCAGCAATCCTCCTGCTCTGCCTTCCAAGTGCTGGGATTATAGGCATAAGCCACCACAGCCGGCAGACTTGTGCTTTCTTAATAAAAATTTCATTAAACTGTTTTGGGACATATATATTTCCTTTGTATATATTATTTAAATTTTAAAAGCTTACTTTAAAACTTTACAAGCTTTAACACATTTAGAAAGTATCTGAGTTGATCATTCTAAACTATCAATACAGAAATATAAAACTCACTATTTTTATCTTCCTCAGTATGAATTACTTTCATTCATTAAAACAGCTCATTTATTTACGGCAAGAACTGCCCATTCCTATTGTTAATCTATATTGTATTTTCAGGTGCAAGAAGTTAAATGAAGATAAGAATTACATGGGCACTTATGTCTGCCACCTACAAATGGCGTGCTCTAATAAGTGCTGGACACTAATGTTTATACGTACTTTACTAAATCTGTAGCACTAAATTGAAGAGATGGGAGCTTAATTTGTAAAGACATGAACCCCCAACTTTCAGACATGCAATTTGCAATTGTACATTCTACTGATGAATATGATGTTATCCAGAATATGTGTGTATGTGTGTGTGTAAGAGAGAGACAGAGGCCAGCTTTTTTTCTTTGATGAGTTAACGTTGCAACAATAAGATTTATATTTTTATCTCACTTATTTTTAAAAACAAATTCACATCCCATTGTATGTGTGTACTGATAACTGGCAAAGCATCCACCCCAAAATACAAATTTTATCAGTCTTTCCATTAATATATTCACCAAATGTTAAATAGTATATACCTAAGAGTATCATTGTTTTACACTATCATGTGGTTATTTACATTTAGCACACAGTGATTTATGTGCCTATGAAAGGAGAATATACTATAATTGGGATTAGCAGGAAGAGACTCAAGCTAACAGATTCCAGAACAAATGGTATCAGGTATATTTTGTTCAACAAATAGTGCTTTCAAGAATTACTTAATTCCCAGCATTAAATGATTGCAATTTTTAAAATAAATTTAGATTTGGAGGTCTTCTTGACAATCAAAAGACTTGGAAATAGTAG
The DNA here is from genome assembly GCA_004025085.1 of Thryonomys swinderianus. Lineage (NCBI taxonomy): Eukaryota > Metazoa > Chordata > Mammalia > Rodentia > Thryonomyidae > Thryonomys > Thryonomys swinderianus. Next base: position 15,909 of record PVIC010010412.1, on the reverse strand, counting down.
CGTCTGTCATAACTTCATGTGCTAAGCTGAGTATAGGACGCACATCCCTTAAGCTGGGGGTGAACTGTTTAGACAGGCCTTAGGTATCTCCATACTATACACTCTCTTTATTATCTCTATTACCTGGTTGATTTCTACACAAATTTAAGGTTGCAATCTCTAGGCCTCATGATTTCATAATTTAACTACTTACTAAACCACTTAAGTAAAATTTTGTTTTCCCTGCTTATTTCCCCTTCTATTGTGGAACCTACTATATCCTCTTTATTGCTTTTAAAAGTAGAAAATAATGTATTTCTACTCAATGGAATATTAATGTTTTTTAAAATGTGTTTTTATAAATTAATATTTCCATATATTACTTGCCCCTTACTACAAAAGCAATCTTAATGACTTCTAATAAATTAGCTTAGCCTCAAATGTGAAGCATTTCCATGAAGGTAGCCTGAGATCAAGGTACATGGCCAAGACTTCATGAAAGTATTTGTGTGCATATTGATATCTTGTCTTTTATTTATGTAAGTGATATATAGACTTTGGTATATGGACTTCACTTGTTCTACAGCTTAGGAAAAGATGGGCACATTTGTGTTTGTGTGGGAAAAAGGTACCCGCTGCATTTATCACCCAATGCAGAGTTTGCAAACAAAAACAAAATTTTGCCAAAAGCTTCTGTTTGCAAAAGGACCGAGGTGCCACTGTATGTGAAAGGGTTCCTCCTTTAGCAGGTAGACATTCTTGGTGTTAAACGATGGAGAGATAGAAAAAAAAGTTTTTCACTCACAGGCAGTACTTTATTACATTTGCTACTTATTCAAATATCAGATACAGGAGAAACCAGGACATGTGAGTATTCCACTACATGTTCACTTTGTATGGTAACTTAAAACACACAAACTTCATAAAATAATCTGCTGAAAGACAGAGTGTTCAAGTTTCACAGGAATGTAGCTCCCTAGGGCTTAGTTAGGAACAGGGTTTGCATGGAAATATAGGGGCCTCTTCAGCCAATTTTAGTGGATTCGGCAGCTACATTTAAAAGTGAGACATTTTGGGGCCGGAGGGTTAGCTCAGTGGTTCCAGCACCTGCCTCGCAAGTGCAAGATCCAGAGTTCGATCTCCAGTAACCACATACAATGCTGGGCGTGGAGACTCACACTCACCAACAATCAATACCGCATACCACAGTGCCAGGCATGGTGGCTCACGCCTGTCATCCCAGCACTTGGGAGGCAGAGATAGGAGGATTGCTGAGTTCGAGGCTTGCCTAGGCTACATAGTGAGCTCAGAGCCAGCCTGAACTACAAAGCGAGACCCTGTCTCAAAAAAAAACAAAAAACAGCTGCTCATGCCTGTCATCCCAGCACTGAGGAGGCAGAGGCAGGAGGATTGCTGAGTTCGAGGCTTGCCTGGGCTACATAGCGAGCTCAGGGCCAGCCTGAACTACAAAGTGAGACCCTGTCTCAAAAAAAAAAAAAAGAGACATTTCATTTGACTCTTTATACAGATGCCCATTATTTACCTCCAACACAGATGTGTGTGTGTGTGTGTATATATATAAGATATTTATCTTCAAGATCTATTTAATGAGCATAGAAGAACTACATGGCTGTATTGTTGCTCAGCACCAATATCCTTATAGCAACACACAAAGGGATAGCTTCCAATCATAAATAGCCCCATCACACAGCTAACCCAATCACTTCAGACCACATCACCATGAGCCCACCTATCCCCTCCCCCCCCATCCTCTATAAAAGCCAAAAACCCTCCAGGCAGTAAAGCAGCTTCCTCCCTTGATCAAGGATCTGGGTTTTGATTCTTGCATCCCTGTTTACCCTCCCACCAGTGCGACCCCACTGCAAAACAACAAAGACCACAACAAAGACAACAACTGGCACCCAATCGTGGGGCACGGCTGCAGGTAACCCTCCCCCTTCTTGGCTGAGTACTCCATCCGTTGCAGACCACTCCTTTCGGTGCCGCTGGACCGCCATCTGCCTGGTCCACCTTCTTTTCAGACCCTTCAGGACCCCCAGTCTCAGACCGCCCCCCCCCCGCTGGTGACTGGCCCCTGGCTACTCCCTATGTTGTGGACCACTCCTTCTGGTGCTGCTGGACCCCCGTCTGTCTGGTCCACCTTTTTGGACTTTTCAGAACCTCTGGTCTCAGAACCCCCAGTCGGTGACTGGCCCCCTGGCTCCCATGTTTTGCAGAGCCCTCCCCTGCCATTGTTTTTCTTCTTTTCCTCAACTTATTTCTCTCGTTGTTTGGTCCCCCCCTTCCATGACTCCCTCACATACCTCCATGCTATCGTCACCTTTTCTCTCCTTCTCCTCTTCAGTCTCTGCACTCTTCTTGTCTGTTCCCCTCAGGGCCTCTCATATCCTGGGTAACAACCTGTGTGGCTCCGAATCGTCTCAAAATGGCGCCGAGCCTCCTCAGCCGCCTCTCCCCCGCCCCTCAGCATCTCTTCCAGCTTTTTCTCCCAATGCTCCACCCACAGTGCTGCCCCGCCCAAACCTCCTGGACTATACCGCCCCTTCCCTCTTCGTGACCCATTCCGGAAGACGACTCTGAGGATGAACCTTCTCTCCCCACACACATTTGCACTGCTTGCAGCCCCCATGCAAGGCCAGCCCTGCACTGCCCCATTAATAACCCTTTCCTTCCCCCTCCCTCACCGTGCGAAATCTTCCCTATTTACACCCAACCGGGAGGTCAAGTATATTGGGCACCCTCTGACCCTAAAATGTGGAAAGACCTTCGTGCAGCAGTCACTGATCACAGCCCTCAAAGCACCCTGGTCCTACAATTGCTTGATAATTTTGCACAAGGGGTTAACTGCCCTAAAGCCTGGCTAGCCCTTGCATGCGCTTGTTTACAACCTGGAGATTTCCTGGTCTTTAAGGCCAAGTTTGATGAGTGTGAACAGTGACCTTGCATTAACATGGCCATGTAGCCCCCTGTTCCAATAACAGCAGACCAGCTGAAAGGTGTTCAAGTCACTGTTCAGGCAGCATTTAACAAACCGTATTTCGACCAAGTTCGTAATTGCGCCCTCCAAGCCTGGCAAAAAATGCCCTCGTACCACAGTTTAGTCCCTCTAAACTTGTCCAAAAGACTAATATAAACTTCCCTGACTTTTGTCATCGCATCATAGAGGCGGTTACCCCCAAAGTTTCCCACCCAGACACTCGTGACTCTATAATCAAAGACCTTATTTTTGAAAGGTCTGGAGCTCCCACTGGCTTGGTTTTGGTTTCACATCTTGCTGATGGCATTCATTGCAGCACTAACACCCCCCGCACCAAATGCCAACCCTTATGTGTTGGCACTACTGTCAGCTAGGTCATGTTTATGGCTCTGCCCACTGCACTTGGCCTCCATTCCACCCCCAGCCCCCTCACCTGCCAAGCCACCCCCCCTTACCTGCTAAGACATGCCTTAATCCTTCCTCTACAGCCTCCCCATGGCCCCCCACTCCTTGATTCATTTACTTGTTGACGTTTGACAGCACACAGAGAAAACAATTACAGAACATGTGTTAGATTTATGCATAAGCTCTGTTCTCTTGCTGTTGTATTCTTTCCTTATAGATTGTAGTACATAGGTTGTAAGCATGTCTGCTGACTTAATAGAAGAACATAAGGAATCCTGCCACTCTGAGTGGCTCTCAAATTTTAGTGTGTAAGAGAAATCACCTGGGACACTTTAAAAACATATTTCTGGGCTTCTTTCCCAATTTCTCATTCAGAAAGTTGGTCAGCACCTGAAATGTTGCATTTGTAACCAGTTTCTGTGACAGTGATTCTGCAAATGACTACATGGTAAGAAGCACTAGCTTGGATGAATGGGACAAATCATTATAAGACTACATATGACATGGCAGAGAAAGTAATCACTCTTCCCTACCTTTAGCCTAGTTCTTTTTTTTTTTTTTTTTTTTTTTTTGCTTTTTGGAGACAGGGTCTCGCTTTGTAGTTCAGGCTGGCCCTGAGCTCACTATGGTGCCCAGACAAGCCACCACGAACTCAGCAATCCTCCTGTCCCTGCCTCCCGAGTGCTGGGATTACAGGCGTGAGCCACCACGCCCGGCATTGTGGTATGCGGTGTTGGTTGCTGGTGGGCGTGAGTCTCCACGCCCAGCATTGTATGTGGTTTCCGGGGATTGAACTCAGGACCTTGCGCTTGCGAGGCAGGCGCCGGAACCACTGAGCTAACCCTCCGGCCCTAGCCTAGTTCTTATACAAAATATAAAAGAAATGTGATCTAAGTTTGGTTATGGATACAGTAAAATATAAAATATAAAATAAGTTGCTTCAAACTGTGTAAGAAAGTCTATTTATTTAACAATGATTGTGCAGAAGAGGAAGCAAGTGATACAGTGTGGGAGCTGGAAGGTGACTCTGAGGAGAGCAGCAAGGACAAGAGTTGCCATTTGCACATTCAAGAGCAGCCTAGCAGCTCCGTAAGGCTAAGCCTGAACTTTTGTCCTCTCTCAAAAACAGGGCACAGTTACTCCACCACCTCCCTGATTCTGATTCCTTTGAAAGGAAGAGAGCCATGAACCAGCCAGTGGGGCAAGAAATGAGCCATATGCTCCTCCACTATTTGCCCTAAGCTAAAATATACTTTAGGAAAGGTGACTTGAATGCCCTTCTCCAAGCCCAAAGGCCATAGCAAAGTAACAGACAACCAGAAATTATTCAGTCCGAAGTTTAAAGGACCTTTTCAAACTCAAATTAGAGATTAATTTACTGCCACCAAAAAGAATTCAAGTGCACATCCCATGAGAATTTACCGCAGCAAGTTGCAAAAAAAGGAATCAGTGGAATTGAGCAATTAAAATGTCCATAGTTAAACAAAAATTATTTCTTTTTTTTAGGAAAACATTCCTCAATTGTAGGTAGAGCTCAATGTTTCTCAAACTAGAATTGCTTTTCACTGTTAAAACTAGTTGTTCTTCTGCACAATGCACAATTCCCTTAGAACTGGACACATGTAGCCCACCAGCTTGTGTGTTATCCTCAGGGAAGAAAAAAGATTTCCCCAGGAGCAGAGGGAAGTGACCCTTTCCCTAATGTCTGTGTACTTTCAAAACTGAAAGGTCATCCCTGCTTCTCTAATTGTTAGGCTAGAAACACTGTTATACACTATTATACATAAACACTGCCTTTTGGCCACTTGACCCATCTCTTTTTGGTGTCATTTAACTTTCCCTTTTTTTAATTGAATTCTTTATTGGTACAATTTATATACATCTCAAAATCACATATAATATTGGGAAATTTGTACCAGTATATGCCACAAGTTAATTCTCATTTTTACCCATATTCCTACCCACTCCCCCCCTCCTCCCCCCTAACTTTCCCTTTTTATCCTCCCTTTTCCTGTAAGTTTGGAATTGGGTTTAAGAGCTTGATGAGATTTAGGTTAAATATTTTGGACATATCCACATTGGCATGATAGTGGAGCCATAACTCTTCAACTTATTTCCCAGTGATACTAGAGTTGATGATTATTATCAGATATCACTACTGAAAAGGTAAAATTTTCCCTTTGTAATTAACAGGTGCTCTCTGGGGTGACATTTGGACACACTATAAATGTCCTCCTCATCAACTTTTCATCTAAAGACTTTGATGACTATTGATTATCTCTGTCTGAATTAATTATTTCTTTAGAGGACATTTTTGGCATTATTTCTTCCATATGAATGAGCTGATACTATTTTTTAAAGAGCTTTTACACATTAAGTACTTTTACACATTCTTTCAAAAAATGAAATGATAATTTTTCTGTTTCCAGAGTAACATTAGGTGCTAACATGTCATATCCTCCTGTAATGAATGAAAATATCTGTCCCTTTATCTTTCTCGTGAATTTTTAACTAAAAGTGTTTTATGATCATTTAGTAGTTTTCTTGGGATGCTTACTTTGTTCCACACTTGCTCAGTGAAAACAGCTTAGAGCTGGCCCCTGTGTTTGAGAATTTTCTTGCTTTCTGACACAGGATATTGCAGGTATGCTTTTTAACCACTTCAGGCCTGGAATCAGCCCTTTCTTTAAAGACTATGGTTCCTTTAAAGAGAAATTTAATAATAAAGATCTGAACAAAATAGTATCACTACTTTTAGACACTTTTGGTAAAAAAGGATATGGTGTGTCTATGAGCAGATAAAGATTTTCTAATTCACATTTAACATTATATGGCTTTTCCCTTAAATTCTTTTATTTCAAATTTATGATTCTTCTTGCACTTAAAATCTTGTGTTCTGAAACATTTTTCTGGAAAATATGCAACAGTGGTTTTAAAATTCTGATACTAATATTACTACGGACATTAAAAATCGCCAAGTGACATTTAAACTTTTTGTATTGCTTTTTCTTAGATTATGTCTTACTATGAGATCACATAGTATTATAATTAAAATTTATTATAATTAAAATAAATTATTTTTCTCTGTGATTATGCTTACAGTTTGACCGACACTGTTTTATTTGTTTCAGCTTTCAATCTTGGAGATTTTTAAAAATTAACTTCGTGTTGTTTAATATGTAAAAAAAATTTTTTTGATGGAAAATCCAAGGATTTCTTTTATTTTTTAGAATTTCTGTTAGTGTATGTTTGCAGTGCATATGTTTGTAGCTCCCTGCAAGGAGCTGGTACACAGAAACATCTGAATTCTTTTCACTGACCCTTCCCCTCCTCTCCCTCCATCCCTCAGTGCCCTACCATGTCCAAAAGAACCTCCCTGTTTCCTATTATCTATCTTATTTTGCTGAAGGCATGCTTGAGTTTCTCAGCTCATCACTCCAGAAAGTGCTCAAAACAGGTCATCTTCTCCCATTCTCGTCTCCCTCTCAAATCCTAGCTCTCAGGCTGTTGCTTATACTTGCTGCCTTATTCTGGCCTACCTTCATCTTCCTATTACCTATGTGGTCTGACAGGCATTTTGCAGCTACCATGCCTGTCACACCGCAGATATGAAAATGGAGGTAGCAGCTGCATTCACCTCATAGAATCATTGGATTTCTATAGAGGATTTAGAACATGCTTCCATAAATGCCATCCTGACAGGGATCAGGTTTCAGAACATCCTAAAACCCCAAATGCATCAAGTAGAACCCTTAGACTATGACAATAGTATATATGTGACTTGAAAGTTATGTCTCAGTGTCAAGCCTAATGCTGCATAAATAAATACCTGGGAAAATCTTCTCCAGATGCAGATCTGAAAACCTGGATAAAACAACCTAGAGTTCTCAAGAAGCATATTATTAATATCTCTTCCATAGGAAGGGATTATGACCACCATACGCTATAGCATTTTACCTACCTGCTTCTCCCCTCACAATCTTGTTTGCTCATATCTCCACTGGCTCAATGATCACCTTCCACTTTTGTCCTCACCATACACAATTTCTGAACTGTATCCCCCTAAGGCTTAAAACTATTTTCACTGGAGCTCTGAGAAGCTTAAGAAAAGTTTGTCTTGTGTATCCAACACCAATGTCTCCATCTAGGAGTAGGAAACACTGTATCTATATTGTTCAAACTGAATTTAATTCCTCAAAAGGAAATACAGTCAAACTAGTTGTAAATTTGCTAGCAAATTCTTTCAATCTCAGACTCAGATTCTGCAAACATAGAACTTCTGATTATGCTCCTTGTGGACCTGGATGCAATTAATTCACAGTACAGTGATATCTCAGTTGCCTGGTATAGCAAATAATACAGGAGATGCAACGTAATTAGAATTTCAGATAAATGACAAATATCTTTATTATGTCTCAGATTACTTGGGAAATGTTTACCCCTAAATTTTTATTTATATTACCTGAAAGTTGAGTATAATGGAGTTTTCTGTGTATCTGACAACCCGACTCCAGGCACTGCATCTTTGTTCACACTTAGTACTTACCAGCCTATGCAATCTATATATTTATTATTGTTTTAAGAGTCAATTTGAATGAGTTTTTGACAAGTGCCTTAATAATGATAATCACCAGCCTTTCCTCTGACTCATAGACTATATATGCAAAGATGAATGCTCCTATAAAGTAGATATAGTTAAGTCTATAAAATGTATAATTTGGGCTATGTATGAAAGATTAGCACACAAATTTACTTATTTTTACTTCAGCCTTCTTTCTTATTTAATTAATTAATTTATTTTCTTATTCTCTGGTACCAGGGGTTGAACTCAGGCCCTTGCACTAGCCAGGCAGGTGCCAGGACCACTGAGCTAAATCCCCATCCCTACCTCACCTTCATAATAAAGATTATTTGCTGGCTGTGAGGTTTATTGCTCTCAGAGTGTGTCCTGTGTCTTTTAAACATAAATTTTCACTCCTTGTTAATACAGAGAATAATTCCCCTCTGTGATACACTGGTAGATTCCATCAGATCCAAACCTTAGATACATAGGGCCTTGCTAGAACAGCATATGGCAAGAAACAAAGGTAAACATGCTTTTGGCCTATCCTGGGAGTGTGATCCTATTTGCTTCATCTCAGTAATTTGGCTCCTCACTACTTCATAAGCTTGCGGCAAATAAACGAACACTTATTTGAGGAAAAAGAGAGGTGTTTATGTTCCTTCATATTTTCAGAATCCGTCAAGATAGGTATTTTCACCTATTTTCTGAAAAAAATAAAATTTAACATACTCTACAAAATACAAAACCTTCTATCCTCGAGAACATTCTCAGAATGGTACATTTACATCACTGCGTGCTGTTCAGATAATCTGGACAAACATATGAGTCATTCCAAACTCAGCATTCAGGTTACAAGTCAGGCTTCTATCAAGCTACATTTGCAAAGGAGAATTAATTTACATTATATTGTGGCCACCTCTGAGTGTGGTTTGCCAACACTTTTGTGGATTTTTTGGTAACACAGTCCTTCTCTTCAGGATCTGTTCAGAGATGTGCACATGACCCAAGCAAGGCCAATGAGGTTTAAAATAGCCACAGACTACTCCGTCCAGTGGATGCAAATAGGTACTACCCACAAAGCTAAGTACCATTCAACTTCAGCAAGCTAGGGAAAAGGAAAGATTCTAGGGGTTGTAGAAAAATCTGATCAGAAACAAAGGATTAAAAAGGGAGCAAATAGGGGCTGGGCATTTAGCTCAATGGTACCACAACAACCTTGGATGTACAATGGCCCAAGTTTGATCCCCAGTACTGCAAAAAAAAAAAAAAAAAGCAAATTTGAACTTCACAGCAAGTAAGACACCAAAAGTCATTATACCATTGTCTTCAACGTATGATGAGATATGTACTGCATAAGATTAATTAATTTTGAAAATAGGCTAAAGGTATTTTAAAGGGACAAGACTTTACCTTTGTGCACCCTTTCTTAGAAGCTACTAGCAGATGTTAACTATTAATATGAGGGAAAAACAAATGAAAACCAGAGAACAGCAGAAACAAATCTCTAGTGAACACAATCTCTTGTGAAGGAATGCTTGCATTTGGTAGATGTAGGGAAAATTACTTTTTAAAAGATAGTTCAATTTCATCTTTGAATGACAAATAATCTGAAAAATCAGGGAGCAGTAATGTGTTTGTTATTGAGCTATAAAGCCTGACACCCAACAAGAATTCCAGTCATTGCTGTTCTCCAGCCCTACTTCCTCGTCTAGAAGAAGCCTCCATTCTGTCTTCCTCGAGCCCTGGGCTCCGAGTGCTCCTATACCATTTGTCAATATTTTAAAGCTCTCCAGTCTATCTTCTCTTGTGCACTGTGAGTCACTGTGGAGCAAGCACCATGTATGCCATGTCTTTGTATTTCCAGAACTTGGCAGAGGGCCTGACACATAGTAAGCACACAATCAATTTGTGTGGAACTGATTTGAGTGTATAAATCAAAAGATTAACTTTCCTGCCAGTTATCATCTGAGGGAGAAAGCTAATTAAGTGCAGGTGAGTAATTGAGCGGATAAATATGCAGTGTTGCTTAGGGAACCACTATGGCGGCGTCACAGGCAAAAATTTATGAACTCGATGCTATTCAATGTGATAAACTTTAAAAAGCAAACACCTTGTATTATGGACTTTTAAGATTATATTTACGGAAAGATGAAACTAAAAGCAAAACCTTGAAGACCAAAGTTGCCACATTGCCACTTCTTTGATAGATGGAGCTGTACTTCCTCATATGATAAGCATCAGATTTGCTCAGACTACTCATTTCTTGTGTAACACTATGACTAACTGTGCAAACGAATTTTTAAAAGAAAACTGTGTTCCCAGTAGAAATGAAGCACCATTATAATCTCAAATTTGTCACTTCTCATGACCAGGCTAAAAATAATTAAATACAGCATCTCTGGTAACTCTCGAGAGCAAAATAAGAATGAAGTCAGTTTTAACTGCACTTTGCAGGTTGACCACTAACGCTTAAGTTGGATGCAACAGGTAACAAGGACTAAATGGTGATGTGTATCATTCTTAAAAGGAAGTAACACAAATTTGCTAACATTAAGAAGAATTTTGTAAATGAAATTAAAGTGAACGTTTCACAGACGTTATCTAGCATACAAAGAAGAAAGAACCCTGGGGGGAGGAAATAATGTCTATTGAAAAGGCACAGAACTGTCGGAGAAGAAAAGGGTGCTACATAGATCTAAAGTCATTGGGACCTGCTCTAGCAGACAGGACTTATAAGAGTTAAAAAGTTGGGCCAGAGGGTTAGCTCAGTGGTTCTGGCGCCTGCCTCGCAAGCGCAAGGTCCTGAGTTCAATCCCCAGTAACCACATACAATGCTGGGCGTGGAGACTCACGCCCACCAGTCATCAATACCACATACCACAGTGCCGGGGGTGGTGGCTCATGCCTGTAATCCCAGCACTTGGGAGGCAGAGACAGGAGGATTGTTGAGTTCAAGGCTTGCCTGGGCTACATAGTGAGTTCAGAGCTAGCCTGAACAAAGCGAGACCGTGTCTCAAAAAAAAAAAAAAAAAGTTAAAATACTAGAGAATCTCTCTACTTCTTGTTCTTATGCTTCTTTTTCTTCTTCCCCTCCTTTTTCTTCTCTGTCTCTTTGTCTCTCCTTTCCCTACCCACAACAAGTTTGGGCGTTAGATAGGGCTTAGACCTAAGGCAAACAAACCAAATAAGACCCGGAAATGTCTGTTCCTCTAAACATACATGTCATTCTATCATAGCCCTTGCAATGGTAGCTGGAGTCACAGTGCTAAGGTTGCTATGTTTGCCATTGTTTCTTTGGCATATTTTTGCCACAGAGACTTCTTGGAAAAGTGTTGAAGTAGAATTTGGGTATTTGCACCCTGGCCAAAGTATTCCCAGTCTAACAGAATTTTAACAAATAAAGATTTTTTTTCAATGAAAATTGGAAAGCATTTTCCTAAGCATTGGTTTGGGTTGTGTAATGCACATTGAAATTATCTCTTCACACATTTACTTCCTTTCTCAGATAATTACTTTCTTAAGGGATGGGCTGTTCCAGTTCTGTTTTATATTCCTGGGGTATAACACACAGCCAGGCACATAGCAAGCACTCAGATGTCCGTTGAGAGGGACTATTTGTCCAGTGCCAGTTGTATAATTAGAATTTCTTTCATTCTTCCATAGTTAAGAACAAAGCTTCAGTGACCAGCTGCTATTTTCAGATGCTGACTATCACGGAAACTTTCCCAACCTGCTTTGTTGGGATAGCCCAGGCAAAAGAGCTCTAGCCAATGTGAAAACTGTATCTTTTGTAAAACCCTGGAGCATTGAGTATAACGCTACGCAAGGAATACCAAATTGCAAATTGGTCTAATCTTGGCTCTACCACTTATCTTTTAACTGTGGGAAAGGCATTTCATCTTAATTTCCTTCTCTGTCCAGACATGAATTGGCATTAAATTATCCACCCTCAATGATAAATACATTTTCATATTTCCAACACAATAATGACCCATAATGTGCTTAGTATTTATCATTTGAATTAAATTGAAGTTGCCCCAGCGTCTCTAAAACATTGTCTTACTATGTTTTAGTTCAAACCTTACATTCTTTTCAATGCTAAGTTTAAATTAAATTTTAAATGCCCTCCAATAAAAGGTTTTTTGCACTTTTAGCTTATGTAAAACCATTCACATAATGAGAAAGTCACAATAAGTTGAATTATGCCTTTAGAACTCTGAATTGACAAATATTGTCGTTAGTTGTAAGTAAAAATAAACTTTCTATGAGAATGAAGCTTCAGAGTAAAAAAAAATAATACTTGTAGAGATTATAGACATCTCAGGAAGTTTTAAATGCACATGATTACTAGCAACTGATAAGTGAAAAGTTCCACTTTTACTTGCATAACAAAATACATTCCCTCAAAAAACTCATAGAAAAATTCTCCTTATACTTTATGGTTATCAGTCATAGTTAATACCACTAACCTTACTTTTCAAAAAATCTGTAACACTAAAATTAGTGTGGCTTTACTTATATAATTACACACAAATGTCCACAGAGCTCTACATTAGTACAGCATGAAGCCAAAAGGTCACTATTGATAGACTAAGATTCATTAGTCGAATCACAGCTCTGATAAGTACCTGGTAGGATGATGACATCAGTGTAATTATCGAGGACTGATATTTCTGACTATACACTATGGGAAATTGCCTTCCATCGACTTATATAGTCCTCTTCAAAAACTCCAAGATATTTCCCATTTATAAAAGAAGAAAACGCATGAATAACTTTAAGAAGGTATTATTCATTATTCCAGAGGAATAAATGGAAGGCCATTTAAAGATGTCAAATATGAAAGACCACATAAGTTTGGAGCCACCATAGTATATTAACTTTATCTTATAAAATTATATTATTATACCATGATAATTTCAAGAATTCATAAATTTGTATAAATAAAAAGTTCACCAAAAAAGCTGTGAAATTCAAGTGAGTAGACAGGCTCTCAGGTAAAGTCAGCTAACACTCTTTTTCTGAGTTACCAAAAAAGATTTTCATTTCTAGTATGAACTGACATTTTCTCTGATATGTAATAACCAAACTACAGTTATACAGAATCATCCTATCATTGGGGCTGGGAATTTAGCTCACTGGTTTCATCATCTGATTGGCAAGTGCAAGGTCCTCAGTTCAGTTCCTGATCCCACATATCACGATGCAAGGAGTGGTGACTTATGCCTGTAATCCCAGTACTCAGGAGGCAGAGGCAGAGGCAAGAGGACTGTTGAGTTCAGGGCTTGTCTAGGCTACATAGTGAGTTCAAGGCAGCTCACTGGTTTCAGCATCTGATTGGCAAGTGCAAGGTCCTCAGTTCAGTTCCTGGTCCCACATATCACGATGCAAGGAGTGGTGACTTATGCCTGTAATCCCAGTACTCAGGAGGCAGAGGCAGAGGCAAGAGGACTGTTGAGTTCAGGGCTTGTCTAGGCTACATAGTGAGTTCAAGGCAGCTCACTGGTTTCAGCATCTGATTGGCAAGTGCAAGGTCCTCAGTTCAGTTCCTGGTCCTACATATCACGATGCAAGGAGTGGTGACTTATGCCTGTAATCCCAGTACTCAGGAGGCAGAGGCAGAGGCAAGAGGACTGTTGAGTTCAGGGCTTGTCTAGGCTACATAGTGAGTTCAAGGCCAGCCTGAACTACAAAGCAAGACCCTGTCTCCAAAGAAAATCATCCTATTATTGATTATTGATTAGGGACAGTATTAATGTTTAATATTGCTACTAATATCAACCACAAAAAAATCCTGTGTTTTAGTATTTCCCCATAGGAGATACTGATAATAAAGGTTTTGACAGTTCCTAGTATAATATTAAGTTTATACCACAAAGATACCCAGAAGTTTCATGGCTGATTAGCCATTTTAAAATACAGTAAAGCTAACTAGTAAGACTTCAGAAATATACCTTTATAATATAATACCTTCACATCACTAAAATATCAACTTCCAAATAAGCTAAAAAATAATTGTGTCCTTATAATGATTCATTGATTATAATCAATTGATGAACAGTCAATAAGTATATGTTGATTTCATGTTTGGAGCTTAAACTGCCATTATACGATTCCATTTTTTAAAATTCTCAAAAAAGGTTAGTCAAAATTTTCTATTATTGTTTATATCAAAGAATGTATAAAATGCTTTTAAAAAGCAAGAAGACTGATTAAAGTAAAACCAGTATATGGAATGATATTCATATACCATACACCTATGTTTATTGACATAAAAAGATAGCCATTATAAATGAATAAATGAAAAAATCATTATAAAATTGTATAAACAATGTCATTAAAAACAACAAACACGAACCATGGAGATAATAAGCAACATGACAGAAGAGGAGGTCCCTCACATGTACCCACCATGATGCCTCACAGATATAACTATTTAGCAGCCATACATTGTCAAAAGTGCCTTTGTAGGAGCTTTGGGACCCAGGTAGGAGGTTGCAAAGCTCCACCAGATCTCCACATTGCAAAAAACTACGTGGAGAAGACGGTTGCACACTCAAGTGGCAGGCTTGCTGCCTACGGACCAAGCTACAGATCAGAAGCAGTTTTGCCTTCATGAATACCTTGTTTCAGCCTCCTTAGGCACAGTCCTATCACCAGCTCCAAGTCCACTAAAGGACCACAAAGAGAGGGACATGCTTCTTTTGGGCCTTAGTAACAGGCCAGCCAACTTCAGACCAAACCACAGGGACTGAAGCAGCCTCATGGCCCAACTCCAACTCTGTTCCGTGACATACCTAGACACCATCCTGCACACTCAGGTAAACAGCCATGGACCTGGAGAAGTCCACTCATGTATCCATCTTGAGCCAGACTCATTGATGACCTTAGTATATCTCTGCCATCTGTGTATTCAACTTTAGTTCCTGAACCCACCCCATGACTGATTCTAGTCCTGCTTGATCAGTCAAAAGCAGTTCCATGACCTGAAGAGGCAAGATTTACTTATGGAATTAGGCTATAAAAATGTGTTACCTTCAAATTTATAGATACCAACTCAAGGCTATATAGTTTGCAATGAATTAGGCAAACATGATACCAACAAAGCAAACTAATAAATCCCCCCAAAATGAGCCTAATGAAATTGAGACTCATGCACTGCTTAGCAAGAAATTAAAACTTACCATTGTGGCAGTGAAGGTAGACTGTCCATTTGATTGACCTAGGAGCCAGCCAAGGGATTAGTAAAGCAAATGAGGTGTGGCTGGTTGGGTCATACCTCTTTGCCTTTCTCTGTGATACTTTCCTTCATCTGCTTCCTGGTTGCCACAGTGGCATTGTCACTCTGCCATACTCACCTACTCTGCCCTAGAACCAGCCAATCATGAACTGAATCCCCTGAAAACATGAGCCAAATGAAACTACTTCTCCTTTAAATTGTGTCAGATATTTTGTTCAACAGAAAACTGACAAAAACAATCATCAGAAAGCAACACAGATCCGAATAATTCAATGAAATCAAGACAATAATACATGGAAAAAAGGAGGCATGTAGTAAAAAACAGAAATCACAGGGCCAGAGGGTTAGCTCAGTGGTTCCAACACCTGCCTCGCAAGCGCAAGGTCCTCCTGAGTTCAATCCCCAATAACCACATACAATGCTGGGCGTGGAGACTCATGCCCACCAACAATCAATACCACAAACCACAGCACTGGGCATGGTGGCTCATGCATGTAATCCCAGCACTTGGGAGGCAGAAACAGGAGGATTGCTGAGTTTGAAACTTGCCCAGGCTACATAGTGAGCTCAGAGCCAGCCTGAACTACAAAGTGAGACCCTGTTTCAAAAACAAACAAACAGGGCCAGAGGCTTAGCTCAGTGGTTCCGGCGCCTGCCTCGCAAGCGCAAGGTCCTGAGTTCGATCCCCGGTAACCACATAAAATGCTGGGCATGAAGACTCAC
>PVIC010010411.1:21864-43574 GCA_004025085.1 Thryonomys swinderianus | reverse complement strand
GGCATGCACCCTACGGGCTGGCATCACCAGACCAGCTGGTTCCCTTCCCACTGTGTTTTGCCTCATCAGACCCCTCAGCCCCTTGTGCTTCCTGTTCTCCTCTCGCTCTCTCTGCACCTTGTCTCATTCACTTCCGGGTCACGTGAGCTGCAGTGAGTGCTTGCTCCCTGCTGGATGATGAGCTCTGTGGGATCATTTGGGTTCACACGGGGCTAAATGGCAGGCAGTGAAGTGCCTGGGCCCCTCCCTCCCTGGTTCAAGCCCCCAGCCCTGCTTCCAGGAAGAGACAAGACCTAGAGGGTGAACAGGATTTGGGGGTGATGGGGAGGCAGGGCATGCCTATGGGCCCGGCTGTGTGAGGAGAGCTGGGGATAGAGCCAAGGAGAAGCAGGAAGACACTAAGAGGCCCACGGGAGGAAGGCAGAGTGGTGGGGACGTGCGAATCCTTGTCCTGTGGAGGAAGATTCAGCACCTTTTGGCATCTTCTCCCACCCGCACTGGCCCTGAGTCACCCTCCAGAGCAGCAGCAACCCCTGGGCCTGTGTGCAGGAGAACCCCAGCCTGCGCTCCGGGCTCTGCCAGGGCCTCCGTGTTGGGCGGCTGCGATCGGGGTGCTTTCCCCGTGGTCCTCATTGCCATCCGGTGGCCTTTGGGCTGGGTATGGAGGCCTTGAAACGGCACAGGACACCCCTGTGCTGCAGGTGGACTGGTGAGGTCACCAAGGAACTCGCCCCGCACCCTCCCTGGCAAAGGCAGCCTTTGTGCTCAGGCCCTACAGTAGACCTGTAGGGTACCCAGGGCGGAGGGTTGCAGGCCTCACGGAGGCCACCCCGGAAAGGAGTCAGAGAAAATCAGGACATGCAGTGTTTTCCTTTACTCGTGACAGTTCTGTGACAGCAAGAGGGAAAGACATCGGGGCAGCCGGCCCTGGGTCTCAGCAGTTTCCCCACTTGTAAAATGGGGCTACCAATGCCCACTTCCTGTCTTTTTCTGGTGACTTTTAAAGGGGTCCATACAGAGTCCAGCATGTAGCCTGTGCTACCAAATGTTAAGTATTATGATCAGAATCATATCACCAGCATTGTTACTGCCTCGTCCTTCCAGTGGTCCCACCGTGCAGCTATGTGACACTGGGCTTGCCTCCTGTATGCAACAGGAGCATGACCCTCGCTGCCCAGGAATTGGGAGGCCACTTATGTGCCAACCTCTTCTGAGGGGCAAAGTCGATCACGATTCCTATTTGCCTTGTCCTGCTTCCTCCCTCCACAGGTCAGGCCCCCGAGGCCTGGGGAGCTGATAGCCGAGACTCTGCAGCACCCTTGTGACAAATCCCGACCCAAAGCCACAGCCGAGGGCCCACCCTCCTCTCCAGACCTGGGTTCTTGCGCCTTCAACTTCAGTCTGAATTTCTACTGCAGATTCTAAATCTGTCAGTCACCATCATGCCACAGCTCCGAGGTCCCTCAGTGATCTGTGCCCAGTGCACCTATTACTTGGAGCAGAGCCCAGGACTGTCTCAAGCACAGGAGCTGTTCACAGCTTTATACATTCCCTCCAGCTGGATAACATCCTGCGGGAAAGACCACGAGGAGCTGGGAATGGAAAGTGTGCAGTAACAGGGTGCATCTTCCGGGTCCCCGGGGCCATCTCAGAGGGAAAGGTTTCCCACCGCCCATGCACACTTGACTTCCAGGCAGCCCTTTTGGCTCTGTGGGGGACAGTTGCCTCTGCAGTACAATCCGGATGCAAATGTCTCCAGGGGACTACAACGCTCCCAGGTCTTTCCTGACCCAGCCACACACAGCTGGTCCGGTGTCTCCTGCAACCCTAAGTGCCTCTGTTAGGCTCCAGCTGTTTCTACACACTCAGGGCCTGCAAGTGATGCTGCTGCTAACCCTGTAGAGAAGCTCTGAGGTGGGGAGAAGTGGGGAGTAGGCCAGGCTGGGGACACTACAAGGGGGGAGAGGTCAGGACCCATCGTGACAGCCAGACTCAGAGTCCAAATTGGTCTGAAGACAGACTGTGTGGCTTCCTGTCACTCTCCCACGAGCTGTGAGGGCAAGGACAAACCACCTCGCATGTGTATAACAGGAGTCATACAATACCTATAGCAAGGGGCTCTTTGTAAATGAAATTAATTTTTTGAAGGAAGTCCTCACCAAAGATAAACTCTGATGCTATGCTGGAGGCCGACATAATGCTAGAGAAAAGACGCAAGAGTTGAATGGGACGGTTTCAGAATGCAGGCAGCAAGCGGGGCCTGCAGGGAGGCACTGTAGGTCCATTCTACCACAGCCAGTCGGGTTAATCCTGGGGTGCTGAGGTCCCAGGGCTGCAGGGCTGGGCAGGGAGCTCTTGATGGATGGGTTGGGGAAGAGGTCGCCCTCTTCAGCTGAGGACAAACGTCCTTCCATGTGTCTAGGTCTTGACAGCACCTTTTCACTGATCTATCTCTTTTAAGGGCCCTGGTTCCCAGAGTACATGAGGCCTTGGACACCCTCTGGGCTGGCTGGTAGTTCCCGCTACCTCTGCAAGCACCCTGCAAGCTCTGACAGATTTTAAGAGCTGTGATTACAGAATTTAGAGATGCATCGAGGAGCAGGAGGAGGATTATATCCCCTTCCTGACATGCATGGGGGGAGGGGGTCTTGTCACAGTCCAGGCTCTGAGAGAGGGCTGTAGGCACCCACTCCTGCCCTCTCTCCCCATTTTTCTCTAATCCCTGAATGCTGCTTCTGTGTGGGCTTTGATCTTGAGCCACTGGAAACACATTCTTTAGACAGACAGCACTCTTTCTAGCAGATTTAGAGCTCTGCCCACGAAACAGTCCCCAAGTCCCAGGCTCGGAATCGGAGGCTCAGGCGGCCTGTGTGGATTTCACAGGCTGCCATTCGATGGACCCGTGTGTACCCTTTTTCCTGGCCTCTCTTGGCCACAGTGACGGAGAGCTCGGCACTGCGGGCACAGCCAGGGCTGCTAGGTTGCTTTGTCCCCAGAACAAGGGGCTGGACCAGCGGCCGTGCTCTCCCAGGGATGTTCTGTGCACACTTCTGTCCCCAGCAGGTATGGGTGCAGCTGGGGGCACCAAGGGCATGGTGGTGAGGTGGGCCCTAAGGACATGCTTGGCCTTGCCCACTCTGCAGTGGAAAAGGGTGGCACACTTTCTTCCCCCACCCACCCCAGGCTCTGCCTGCCTCACCCCAACCTCAGTCTTCAGCACCTTCTGGGAGCTGGGTCTGATTCCCTGCATTTTATAGCTGGGAAAATGTGCCCTGAAACCCCCCACAGTTGGCTCCTGGGGTCCCCAGCCTTGTGATGTGCCACCAGCAGGGACTCTGCCGCTTTGATCTTGGTGGACGTGATACTCGGAGGCCACTGCTCCTGTGTGGGTGCTGCCTTGCTCTGGGGCTTGGCACTGCTGTGTCAGGATTTATGCCCTCCTGCTGCCCCTGCCCACCCGAGGTGGCAGGGATCTGTGTCTATGCAATCACCAGGGTTTACCCAGGAAGGACGCTCCTGCCCTGAGCCACCTTCCCGCCCAGGTTCCCCTCAGGCCCTGGGTGTGCTGAGAAGCTGGGCCCCTCCTGGAGCCCCACACCCCACACCCCACAGCGCTGTGAATACCATGCACCCCTTCTTTGCAGACAGCTGTAGCTCCTCGCAACTGCCTTTATAGTGACCTTGCCCTGGGCCTCAAGGTCACCTGAGTTTCTCTGTCTCAACCTATGAGCTCTGCCTCCTGGAACAGGGGAATCATGACCTCAGATAGATGTGGTTCCCATCACTGTGTTCTGGCTGTGTGGCCTTGGGTAGCTCACTGTCCCTCCCCAAGCCTCAGTTTCCTCAATAGTAAAATAAATAAATAAATAAATAGCGAGTTACAAAGTCATAATATGTTCACACTACTCTTCCATTCCATACTGTGTCAAGGCATCATCATCATCATCATCATTTTTTTCTTTTTTTTGGGACACCATCTGATGTAGTTCACACTGGCCTTGAACTCACTATGAGTCCCAAGCCAGCCTTGAACTTGCAGAGATCCTCTTTTCTCAGCTTCCAGAGTGCTGGGATCACAGGCATGGGCCGCCATGCCTGACTCAGGCATTATTCTAAACACTTTATAAACATGACCTCCTTCAATGCTTGCAGTAACTATATGAAATGTTTACCATTATTTAACACCCATGTTACAGATGAGTAGACTGAGATCACGCCTATAATTAATAGCAGAGCCAAGCCTCTGACGTTGGTGCATAGTAGGTGCTCGTGAAGTCTTACTTACCTCACCCTCTGGCAATGTTTCCTTCTCTTTTCTCCTGCAAGCCCACACTATGACCACAGCAGTGGGACTGTGACAAGCAGACAGCAGGCTGAGTCTGAGGTACCCTGGGACGACCCTCTCCCTGTGCATCCAACACCCCAGATCACAAGGAGGTCTGGAGGAAGTGCCAGGTCCCGCTTGATGGGGTGTGGCTTCTGGGCCCGGCCAGTTGGGGAGCCAGGGCAGCTTCCCCGTGTGTCACACTCCGGCGCTCGCCAGCCCCCTTTCTCCTGCTGTCCCAAGACCTCAGCCAGCTCAGGCCCCAGAGGCCGGCAGTTACAGTTCCCCACAGGCAGACCTCTGGGGCCTGGGGGGAGGGGTCTCCGGGGCATCGTGACCACAAAACCAAGCAGCCTGTCTGGGAGGGCCTCCCTGGGTGAAGTGGTGGCAGCGGCTGTCTGACAAGGATCTGCATGAGTCACGAGGGAGCGGGAGCTGGGCTAGGGGTGGAAGGCAGCTGGCTGGGCTGGCCTCCAGGGCTGGGGTCCGGCCGGGGAGGAGGAGGAGCCGTGATGCAATCACACTGGGAATCAACTGGGTCATCTGTTGTGGGTGGCAGGGAGCAGGGCTGCCAACCCTCATGGGTTTTTTTTTTTTTGTAGATGTGGAGATGGTATCTCCCAACTGCCTGTAGCATCTGGCTGTGAGATGGGGCTGAGGGAGATGGGACGATAGCGTTTCTGGCAGAGCCAGCAGCTCCGGAGGCTCCGGGTGGAGGGCACAGGGCGGAGTCCGTGTCCGGACATGTTTGGAGCTATTGACACAGGACCCCTGGGCTGGAGACTGCTCCTGCAGTTCAGGCACAGCCCCTGGCTCTGTTCTCAGGGGGGAAACCCGTGCATCTCCCCAGTTTGGACCATTGCTCACTGTGACACACAGCAGCCAACTCACTGGCTTGGGGCTCCCTCTGCCACCCGAGATAGAGCCTTGAAAGGTAGGGGTGGGGAGAGCACTAGCTTTGGAGTCTGACCAACTTGGAATTAAATCTCAGCTCTGCCCTGCAGCACGTGGCGATCTTGAGCCCTAGTTTTCTTATCTCTGAAACAAAAGTAATGACAGCTCGCCGGCGGGGTGGTTACGGGCAGGAGAGACACCGATGTAGGTGAAAGGATGGTACGCAGCAGGAACTCAAGACAAGTGGGCACATCTCTCCCTCCTCTTAGAACACAACCTGTCGCTGCCTATCACAGCAATGAGCAAATATTTTCCACCAAGAGCCTGAGCCTAAACATTGCAGGGCTCTGTGGGTCACACGCTGTCTGTTGCAACCTCTCATTGGCTGCTGTTACAAAGATGTGAATAAATGTGGCTATGTCCCAATAAAACTTTATTTACAAATCTAGGTGGTGGGCCAGTGTTACCCTCCGGGCTGTAGTATGCCAATGTCCGGACTACAGTTTCAAGTCCAAACTCCCAGCCTGGCCTCCCTTGTCGGTACACCACATCTGGGGTTGCCCTGGAGAGCCTATGACGAGACCAGGCATGCCTCCCTGTGGTCCATGGTGTACAGTGTACCTTGCTTTGTACCTCCATCCCTCCCTACCAGCACCATCCCGCTTTCTCTCTACCCTGGGAAATCCACTCCACCGAATCTGCTGGGCTGTCCTGAGAAACGTGGGGTTCAGACAAGGGGTGGGACTCAGCACTGGACCAGCCCATCCTCCACGCCCAGCTGGGTTAGCAATCCTTGAAGTCATCCCCTTTGCAGGACTCCTGGCCCCTGTGCCCCTCCTCCCTACCTCCCCACGGATCAAACTCGGGCCCTCGTGTTTCCAGAGTAGGTGTGGTACTACCTGAGCTGAATCCCTGGCCCCTCTCCTGTATATTCTACCTCTCTGAAGCTCCAATTAGTCATATCATACCCATCCTGCCCTATTTCCTCACTGCTTAACCTTTTTATTTTTTCGGATGCATCTAAGATCATTTCTCCCAATCTCTCTTCGAATGTATTAACGTTGGCTGTGTCTAATGCACCCACTGACATTTTAATTTCAAAGACTGTGTTTTTAATTTCCACAAATTCTCTTTGACCTTCTCTAAACATCTGCCTGGAACTTCTGGTCATGCCTTATTCTGTGATTGAATTTCTCACTCGTCTTTTATTTCTTTCTGCATTCCACACATAGCTATTTTACGGCGGCCCTCACTATTGTAATGATGGAAGTCTTTGAAGATCTGAATCAGTAGTTTTCTACTAGGGTCATTTTTTTCCCCCCCTCTGGGGGACATTTGATAAGGTCTGACTCGGGAAGGGGACCTAGGGAAAAGAAGACAGAGCCCCCAGTAGGTATCTTGAATATGCAGATCAGAATGATTCCGTCAAAATGTGAATAGCTCTGAGGTTAGAAAACCTCTTGTTGCTTGTTACTTCCGCTGACTTTTGCTCATGGTGACTCATTGCTTCCAGGGTGTTTTTAAAATTTTTCTTTGGTAAATCAAAGCGGGGACGCTTTTCCACAGAAGGTTTGTACTTGCCCATGCCAGCCACCAGGCGGCACCAGCAACCAGGGACGATTTTGTAACGTTTAGGGGTGTTCCTTCCCCTCACGGTGCACCCGGGCAGCAGAAATTCAATCCCACACTCAGGAGAACTGGTGGTTGATTTTTGTGTATCCGACCTGGCTGTCCTAGAACTGGCTTCTGTGAGCTGGTTTGGATTTCCACAGTGGCCGCCGCGACCCACCACCCAACATATCCTGTGTGCATGTATGTGACTATTGTAGTAGTTTGTCCTAATTCTAATACAGTTTGTCCAAGTAAGGGACTTATTTGGGACAACTAAGACGAGACCTTGGGGACACCCCTACTGTGCCCCTTAACTGTGACAAGGCAGGGATTTAGGGTAGGCTGACAGTATGTCATCAGAAATGGCTTTTAAGATCTAGTTAGAGATAGTTTGAGCACTTTGTCCAAAGTGCTCAAAACCCAGTTTCTGTTGGTACTGTGCACAGGGTCTCACTTGACCCTCCTGTGGCTTTTTGTATCTGTCAAGAATATCTGAGCGGAACAATGGTGTGTTTGACTTCAAGACCCGACCAGGAGTTTCACATAACATACACATTTTATAAGTAGCTCCTACCCAGATCATAACATTTGTAGTTCAGGTTGATTCTGAACTCACTGTATAACCCAGGCTGGCCTCAAACTCAAAGAGATCCTCCTGCCTCAGCCTCCTGAGTGCTGGGATTATAGTAGGCCTGTGGCACCATGCCCGGCAACATTGGCGATTTTCAAAACATGTTTCTGGAGAAGAGACTAGCAACCTTTGTTATTAACTTTCCGAGAATGGACTCCCCACCCACAGCACACCCACGCAGACACACTGGAGCCCTTACCTGCCGACGCCACCCCGTGTTTTCCCCATGTGTTGGATGACACTGTAGACGGCACTTAGGACAGTCAGTATCTACAGCCAGTCTGAGGGCGCTGAGTGTGTGGGGTTCGAGCGCAGCGCACTCTTGCGGGTTCACTTCCCCTCGCAGGGTGCTGGACAGCTGTCAGGTGATAAGAGCGAGGTCTGCAATGGTTCCTTAACAAACCCTTAGTTCCCATCAGAGTTTTGTCGAGACCCTTTTTTATTTCAAAAACAACACCAAAGATACAGGAATTTTACTTTCTCTATAAAAACAATACTAAAAATATACAACAGAATATAGGAAACATCTCCTTTGGTAAATGCCCTTCTCCCCTCTTTAGACATAACTGAAGGTACATTTCTCCTGTGTATGTTCTCTGAGTATTTCTATGCACGCGTGTGGAGCTATACACTCTAGGGTATTTTATCTATAAATGACATAGTGTTATCTATCTATCTATCTATTTATATATTTTGCATTTTTTTGGTTCACCTTATTATATGTCCTTTCAGATTGGCACACATAGACAGGCCTTATTTATGGTACAGGAATTTAAAATACGTCACAGCCATGTACCAGATACCCACAAGGAATGTAAATATCTCACGTTGAAAACAAGAGCTAAAATAATACTAATAGCAATAAGAAAAGAACGTGGGAAGAAAGGGATCAAGAGACAGAGGGAGGTATGGAGGGAAGAAGAAAAGAGGCCCAGAGGTGTTCTGTACATGTCCAGTCTTCCTAAGATCACGTAACTTCGTGTCTTGCAAACACGTATTGATAACATGAACTTGTACAAGCAAGAAATTTAAAATAACTCTCCCTTTGAAGTCACTGTGCCAGGCCAAAAGCTGTGTGCTTTTAAGGCCAGATTGCCCTTGAACAACCTCCACCAGTCCATAGCGCACAAAGCTGACTGTTTGTCATTTCTGATGAACATTTGATGCTCCTCCGTATTTCTAATTTTAGCCAACCTGATAGCCAAAAATGAAATCAGAATGTTTTAACATGTATTTCCCAGCTCTGTTGTGAAGCCGGACATTTTTCTCCATTTGTTGGACACACAGGATCGATTCATCCTTCATGGATTATTTATCGTCTCTACCCATTTTTCTATAATACTTATCCTTGTTGATTCTTAGGGGCTCTTTATATATATTTAGTTCACTGTCTTTGGTTTGAGGTGCTCTTTATACAGAGCAGAAGATACAGATCTGACTGTGGAGTTTGAGAAGCCCTGACAGATGTGTACACCCACGTAGCCATTGTCTGGATCAAGATAAAAACTGTCTCCAATACTCCCGAGGGTTCCTGGGCCCCTTTTCGGTCTATGGCCTCGAGGGTGGCCATTGTCCTGATTTCTATCACTGCAGATAAGTCTCTTCCTGGACTTTATGTAAGGGGATTGTGCAAATAAACGCCTTTAAATCTGGCTTCCTTTGCTCAATATATTGTTTTTGAAAACCATCCATGTTGCTATGCATATTAATAGCTGGTTCCCTTTCATTGATGAGTAGTACTCAGAAGTTGAACATCCGGTGGGCCCTCCAGATTCAAAGAACTGAGGGTTACAAATATTTGAAAATAATTCCACGCACAGACTTTTCTCCTTTTTATCATTCCCTACACAATATGATGTAAGAATTACCCAATAGCATGTGCATTACCTTTGATTTATAAGTAATCTAGAGATGATCTGAAGTATCTAAGAGGACTGCACAGGAGGTATGTGAAAACTGTGCTGTTTTATATAGAGGAACTAAACCAGCTGCAGTTGGCTGGGTTGGGGAAGTGTAGGGTGATGCTCCAAAGCAAGACCATGCGGCACGTTGGCTGTCGTTCCCTTGCCAAGGAACACACGTGTGTCTTCCGGTTTGGAACCTTAGGAGTGAACTTTGGGCACACATGTTCTTGTTCCTCCGCGGAGCTACCTGAAAGCTGAGTGATGGGTCATAGGGTATGTGTCTCAGCTCCCTTAGACACCGCCAGACAGTTTTTCAAAGCAATTACATTGACTGTGTTTTAGGTCCACAGCAAACAAAGTCACTGTTTGGTTTCACGTGTTTAACCATCAAGCAGGTACACTTTGATTTACAGACATTTTACATTTTCATGAAGTTCCCTCAGTCTTTTGCTTGTGGGCACTGGGACTTGTGTGTCCATGTGGTGAGGTTAAAATTATTATTATTATTATTTTTTTTTTTTTGCTTTTTGAGACAGGGTCTCACTTTGTAGTTCAGGCTGGCCCTGAGCTCACTACGATGCCCAGGCAAGCCGCTGTGAACTCAGCAATCCTCCTGTCTCTGCCTCCCGAGGTTAAAATTATTTTTTTAAAAATATTTAGAAGTGTCCTTCCAGCTTGTGGTACATTTCATTCTTTATGCTGTCAAGAACTTAACCTTCTATGTGATGTGAGAAAGTCATTTAGTCTTAGCTCAGACCATACAAAGTAGTTTTATTTTTTGTTTTGTTTTGTTTTGTTTTCCCCCAATACTGGAGACTAAATCTAAGGCCTTCACACTGAACTATATCCCCAGCCTTTTCTATTTTTAAATTTGGAAACAGGATCTTGTTATGTTGCAAAGTTTCCTTGTCGGGGGTTGAATTTGCCATCCTCCTGCCTCAGCCTCCCAAGAGTGTGGGGATTCTAGGATTGAGCAAGTTTAGATATTTTTCATGTCATTTCATACACAAGGAAACAGACTTAGAGGGGCTGTGTGACTAATTCAACTCCATAATCCCTATAGCAGAGCACATTTGTCTTATTTAAATTTATTTCTCCCCCAAGATTATAGGTTTCCATCCAGACTATTAGCATATATTGTGTCAGAAAGAAAATAAAAATATGTCATCATAAGCTCGCACCCCCCCCCCCACACATATACATGAACACAGACATAAAAAGAAATACAAGAAACCAGAAACTAATGGAGGACTATGAGGGCAGATTGACACAAGATTTTTAATATAGTTTTTGTGTTTTGGATTATTTTCATATAATCTGTGCATGATTTAAAGTTTCAAGAAATGAAATCAAATTAAATGAAAATCAAGAAAGAGGTGAACCTCCTGATCCTGAACTAACCGGACTATGGAGACCAAACTGTAATTAGAAAGCTTGACCACAAAACAGAAAATGTTCTATTTAAATAGATTTGGAAAGAAAAAAAAAGGATCCTGCTCCTATTTCTGTGGTGGGCAAACAAAAGAGCAAACCAGCAAAAGATTTCTTCAGTAGGCTTATTGTCAGCTGTGACGATGACACGGTAATTCTGAAGGCAGTTTGTTGGTGTCATCAAATAAAACAAAAAGTAAGTATGTTAGGAACCCAGATTACCTGAAAGCCTCAGATGTTATATTTTGAAAGAGAGAATTGGGTTGGAGTTCTAACTCCTTGGAAGAGAGCTTGCCTCATGTGTATGAGGCCCTGGGTCTCTTCCCTTGGGCTGTTCCAAAGAACAAAAAAAGGATTAAGAAAAACACGCCCATGTATCTAACTATCAAAACACCACCTCATAACTATGCCTAGTTACTAGGTGTCAAGTAAAGACATAACATAACTTAAGGTGAAAAAGTAAGTTCATACCAAAAAGAAAGAGAGACATCCTATTTGCTAAAGCATTGAGTCCCAAGTCGCAGGATTGAAAAGGAGACAGTAGAACAGGTCAAATGACACAATACAAATAACCAGGCAAATCTACTGCACAGGGCGTTCTGTATGGGACTAGTGGTTTGTACTCTTCAAAAACCAATGCTCTGGTGACAAAAATCTAGAATTATTTTAGCACAGAGGAGGCCCCAACTGCACGAAAGATGGGGGAAACTTTGTAGAACTCTAATCAAAACAAAACCCAACTAGAGTCAACAAACCAAGCAAACCAACCCCAAACCTGTGAGGGCCATGTTGGGAGAGCTGGGAGGAAGGTGGGAGCTGTGGTCCGGGGTCATCCTGGGGCTGTGACCACACAGTGGGGACATGAGAGTGACGGGTGTATGTGGACTGAAACCTGTCTCTAGAAGGTCCGGCCAAAACAAATGTGTACAGAGTGGGATAAAGCAGGTGCAGCGACATATTCAAACTGTCCATCATGGCCTGAGTAGAGATGAGGCTGCTGGGTCCGCTCATACCTGAAGACTGAGAGGCAGAGCCTCCTTCCAAGCTACTCTAGAAGGACTTGACCCTCTGACCTTGGTCCTCAACTTGAGAACTGGGAAAATGTGTCTTCATTACACTCTTCGTTCAATTTTGCTCTGAGCTCAAAAGTAGTGAAATGATTCAAATGCCTATCAATGGATGAATGGAAAAGCAAACATGGTCTGTTGAACAGTGGAATATTATTTGGCCGTAAAGAGGAAAAGGATATTGTTGCATGCTGGAAAGATGAATGAGGCTTGAAAACAGGCTAAGTGAGAGATGCCAAAGTTGCAGGGCCACATGATTTCTTCCAGTGTGCTGCATCCAGAACAGGCAAATTCCCAGAGGCAAGGAGAGTAGAGGTTATTGGGGGAGGGGCGGCGGAGGAGATGGGAACACTTTAATGTGTATGAAGCGCTTGTACGTAATGATGGAAAGGTTTAGTAAGTGGAGAGAGGTTGACGTTGCACAACATTGTGAGAGGACGCTGAGCCATACATTCCAAAAGGCTAATGACAGGTTATATGTGTGTCGCCTCGATGCAAAGAAAGATCACGGTAGCAAGTTCAGGAACAAAGTGGTCAGAGGTCAGGTCTAAAAATGAGGCACCTTCAGAAGTTATTAGAATTGCACATATGTGTGGGTATAAAGGAAGGTTTTGTGGATTCCTGGCCCAGAAAAGTCTGGAGGCAAAAGCAATGGCCAGAGGGCCAGCTGATGAGGGCCAGTGACACCTGTCACACGACCTAGAGCACTCAGTTCCCCTCTCCTGAGCCTCAGTTTCTCCCTAGGTTAAGCCCAGCTGTGCTTGCTCCAGTCTGAGGTCCCAGAGGGACCTTGGCCACCAGTGTGGCTCTCCTTCCTTTCCCTGTGCACCTGGGCCCAGGAAATGTCTCCTGGGAACCACTATGACCCTCTGGGCCTGATCTGGGAGGAGATTTAGTGGGTGCCACAGTGGTGCCAAGTGTCCCACAGGTGCTGTTGATTTAGTCCAGAGGTGAGGCTGATGCAAGACCTCCTGAGGGTTCTCACGTGGGCAGCACCTTCCCTTGGTTGTGGCAGGACTGGGTCGTGGGCCTTGTGACTCTGGTGTGAAAGAGGACAGCTGTGTGCTTGCATTCATGTGAGGAGCAGGACTAACAACAGAACTACTGTCTGGTGCTGGTCACATGCCCTCTGGTTCAGGCCTCCCACTGGCCCATGGAGATGGTCACCATCCCTGGGCTCGTGTCACGGAGAGAAAGTGGAAGGTCAGAGAGATTAACTTGCTCAGCTGACCCACAGTGGGACCAGGACTCAAGCTCTCAGTGTCTGATCCCATGGCAGAGAGCATAATCCCACTCACCAAGTGAAGTGGGAGACATCTCCTCCTTTGAAAGCAGCAAATGCTCCATGGAAGAAGGAAAGTGAGGGATGGAAGAGATGGAAGTTTCTGGAAGTTTCCAGAAGGGAAGACACTTGAGGAGGTTTGGCTGTTAGGAACATGTGCCCAAGCAAGAAAGACCCCAGAGCTCCCAAGCAAGGGTGTGCGGCTAATGCTTCAGCTGAAGGGGCAGGAAGTAACAGACTTGCTTTTAAGTGAGTCTGTGAGCCCATGGTGGGCCCTGCCTCCCAAACGGCCCCCAAGTGAGGGCTATTCTTTCTGGGTACTTGGCATTAGATTCTCCTAGAGGATGCCCAGGAATCCAGACACCCAGGACCTCCAACTCACCAGATGTCTCCAACTCACTTCCTCTGAAGCCCAGATCCGGACTGGTGAGGTCTGGTTTAGACCAGCGCCTGCCACCCCTTGGCTACCTCTGGGCCTCTGCCTGTCCGCTCTGGCTCCTGGCTGCACCTGTTGTGGTTGGCAGGTGCCTGTGCCTCTGGGGATGAGCTCTCTTCCTGTGGCACTGATGTGACTCCAGATGTTCTCCAGGGAGAACGGGGTGGGGGAGAGATTAGAGAGGGAGGAGCAATGCTGGGAGTTTAGTGGGGGTGCTCATGGCACTGACCTGTGCTCAATCCTTCTGTCCTCTTTTGGGGGTTGCTGGCAGTTTGGTTCTTGTCAAAGGGAAGATCTGTCATCCTCTGGCATATTCCTGAAGCAATATCTGGGTTACAGTGACCCTGTCTATGTCTGGGTCCAAACTACATCAGAAAGATGAAGGACCTAAAGGATGTAGGCAAAGAGAGGCTGAGGAGAGAGCCTTGCCTGAGCCTCGGCTGTGGGGAGTAAAGCAAAGAGCTGTCCAGCAGCATAGGACACTGGCCATGAGCCAGAGGAGAAAAGAACCTGCCCCACCCCCATGCAAACAGGAAGCTTCTTCTGTCTGGATCCCACCTTCATTCCACTCACTCACCCACCTCCCTGCCCATCCATCCACCCACCCATCTGCTCACTCATCCATCCATCCATCCACCTATCTACCCATCCATCCATCCATCCATCCATCCATCCATCCATCCATCCATCCGTCATCTGTCCCTCCATCCACAGGGGCCTATTATATGTCAGGCTCTGACCTAGATTTGGGAATAAGAGGTAAATTAAGACCCAGCCCCTCTCCTTGTAGCCTAGAAGAGAGACAGTAAGACAAATGGTTGAGGGACAGATGTGCCAAGTGGACGTCCACATATTTTCCTAGAGGAAAGGGCCGGGGTAAGGGAGCTGTCTGCACAGAAGAGAAATCATTTGGGTCCGTGGGAAGGAGAGGGGCCAGGCTTGTGGGGACCGGGAGGTCTGGGCCAAGCCCCAGGCCCGGAAGACTTGGGACAGGGTGCACCTGGCAGAGCCCTTGGAGTGACGGTCAGGTTGGAAGGAGAGGACACTGGGAGCCAGGCTGAGGCGAAGATGTCCACCTGCAGCCATGGAGTGTCCTCGGGTCCCGGCTTCCGTAGCTCTGTCTGTACGGAGTGTGTCTAATGCCACCGCCCAGGCCCTGCGAGGCCTTCTCTCCCACAGCACCTCTTGCTGCCCATCTGACCCACTGCCATTGCGGCCAGCATCCTGTCCACCCTGAGAGGCGAGGAAGAGAGAAAGGACAGCTTTGGGGACACGCCAGAGCTGACCCTCATGGTGGCAGCCTGACTGGAGACACGCGTGGGGCCGGGAAGGGGCCTGAGGGCTTATCTCCACTCCTGCCACGGCTTCGGCCTGCCACGTGCGAGGGAGCAACGGAGGTCTTGCAAGCGCGCTCACTGCCCGCCTGCGTTTAGTGCCAGGGTGGGGGCTGCCGTGTCCCCTCCTGCCAAGCCCTGTTCTCACTGCCGCCCGGCTCCTTGGCACGGTGCCTCAGCACCTTGTTATCAAGCCTCAGCGCTGTCACCTCTTGTTACAAAACCTTCAGAAATTCTCCGAATCCTCTGCCGGTTATCACGCTCACCACAAGCGCTTGCCTGTGCCTGGGGCCCGACCACAAGGCCACCGCACACCATGTCAGTGACTTCTGCTCCCAGCCCCGCCCCTTCCCCCACCCCAACGGCCTGCTGGGCTCACTGAGCTTCCTTTTCTTGCTTTCTTTTTCTTCTTCTAAAGTGAAGAAACAGAAGTAATGTAGGGCAAGGCCCAGGGGCAGCAGGAGAGGGGAACTGAGGCTTATCCTGGGGGATGCTGGGAGGCACTGGTTTGGGGACAGCAGGAAGGAGTTGATGGTGGGGGGCGGGGGCTGTGTGCCAGCCACCCATTTTGCCTGTTCTTCCCAGTAGCTCAGGCCTTCCAGAAAGCAGCCCTTGGCCTGAGCCCCCGGGCCTCTGAGGAGAGAAAGAGAGAGAGAATGAGAACATGTGTGCCTGAAGACGGAAACTGGTGTGGACAGAATTTATGTGAGACAATCAGTTTGCATTTTCCTTACCCCATCTTAGGACACCTGTACAGCAACTGCCGAGGGAACCTTCACTATACCAAGAAATAAATCAGGGTTAACATCCTCCCTCTCAGAGTCAGGGGCCGGCCTTCTCTCCTCCCGATCACCGCCAGGTCTGCAGAGGGAGCTCGCCACACAGCAGGCCACGGTTTCAGGGAAGTCGAGTCCCTGTATGAGAAGGTCGCGTGGCCCAGAGGCCTGAGGACATGGCAGAGGCCCCAACCTGAGCTGGAGGGACCGGCAAGGCAGGGCCCTCAGGACAGCGCTTCCCACCCTGCTGTTTCAGGAAGGGACGAGAGGGACATCTATCTGCCATGAGCAGGTTAGTGGCTGGGGAAAGGAGGGGGACATTCCCTCCTTTGAGGCCTGCTTTGGGGTAAGACACGCCCCTCATCCGAGGAGGGCATCTTAGGTACCTAGTGCGTCCCAGCCTCACCTGTAATGACAACCCCATGCCTCTTTCCAGCTAAAGATCACTGGGCCAGGGTTACCCTTGAGTGTCCATGAGCCCAAGGAGGAGGAGCGCACACTGTCTTAGGGATGAGGGAAAGAGCTGCTTGTGGCCATACAGGGTGGCAGCAGGTCAGGTCTGGCCGTCCCACACCTGGACGAGCTGGGCCAGGAGCTCCTGACTACAGAGAAGGGGGCAAGGGCTGGGGGCCGGAAGTGACATCACAGAGTGGGCCCGGGGACAGCTGATGCCAGCACCAGTGAGGCCTGGCCCCTTCTGTCTCCCACATGCATGTGGGCAGAGCTCAGGGCCCAGGAGGGAGAAGGGCCTGGAAGGTCGGGGTGACTCAGTTCTCCACATCCTCCAGGTGAAAGAGATTCTTTTATTTTTATATTTATTTATTTTATATTATTGGAGATCAAACCCAAGATCTTCATAAGGAGCTCCTTCCTGCTTTTTCTTTTTTTTTTTTTTTTTTAATTTTTTTCTATACAGGGCCTTGCTAAGTTACTAAATTGCCCATGCTAGGTCTGAGCCTCCCAGAGTGGTGGCATTACAGGCACGTGCCACTGCTTCAGGGGCTGGTGAAATTTTGACTCATAATTAAAACAATTCTAAGAAAATGTGATTTTTTTTTTTCCCCTCCCAAACCCAACAGAAGACATGTAGGATTCAGGAGTACCTGCTTCCCTTAATAGTGTGTTCTTAGAAATCAGAGTCTGAATGGAAGGAAGGTGTGTCTCTCGGTTCACGAGGCTGATGGCTCAATGACCAGCAATGATCCCCAAGGAGGTGACCTATCAGAGTCCGCAGCAACGTGAACTATAGACCTTGTCTTCGTGCCCTTAGTTTGGACGTAATATTTACTTCAAGATGTGAATACAAAAGGGGACTCCCTCCGCTAGAAGACTTAAACGTAGATAGCCAAACATTCGCCTCTGCTGTCAGGTTAATTCAACTTGAAGTGAATATTATCCTTAATAAGCACTAACTAAAATTCCGTTTAAGAAGCTTTCTCAAAAATGTATGCCACTTGGAAGTGTTTGGGAAGCCCTACAGGAAGGCCAGTATCAAAGAAATTGAAAATACTAATTTTTTGAAAAGTTGAAGCAGGTGACCTTTCCCTTCGGACATGCTCCTGTGGCACACGGGACCCTGCTGTCCCATTCTGGGGCTGCGCCCAGGGCAGGAGCTGAGACAGCAGGGACAGACCGCTTCACTCTCCAGGCAGCTGGAGGCGTCTAGAGACTGAGGGAGCCGCGCAGAGCTGGGCCTGCATGCAGCCGGGTCACTCAGCGGCCAGCGCTTTCACTCTGCTTCTTCCTTTCTCAGTACAACAGACACCAAGAGCAACAACATAAATCCTCCAGGAGAACACGCTGGTATTCACTAACTGCAACCAACATGAAAACTACTGGGGACAGGACTGAGTGCATGTTGTTGTTGTTGTTGTTGTTTGAGACAAGGTCTCGCTTTGTAGCCCAGGCAAGCCTAGAACTCAGCAATTCTCCTGCCTCTGCCTTCCGAGTGCTGGGATTACAGGGGTGAGCCACTAAGCCTGGCATTTGTGGTGTGTGGTACTGATTGCAGGTGGGCATGACTCACCACGCCCCGTATTGCTGTTTGTGGTTACCGGGATCGAACCAGGGACCTTGAGCTTGCTAGGCAGGCGCTGGAACCACTGAGCTAAATCTCAGGCCCCCGAGTGCATTTTTAACTACTGGCCAGGGAGGAAATCCAGGGAAGAACTAAGGTGGACATGGAAGTCCCAGTGTGGGCCCCACACTAAGGGGCAGAGGTGGGGCAGGGGTGGGGCCGGCGTCAGTTCCTGCCCAGCCGTGCCCTCCCTGTGCTGGTCTCTGGCTCCTCTGCGGCTTTGTCTGTGCTCCTTTCCCAGCTTAGGGCCACGAAGCCCTCCGGCCCAGGAAAGGGACCACGAGCTTTTCTGGGAGCTCCCTCTGCACCTCAGCTGTATGTGGAATCGAAAATCAAACTCCTAGAAACAGAATGTAGAAGGGTGGTCCCCGGGGCGCCAGGTGGGGACTTGGAGAGGGAGGCGGGCAGAGGGTACGAACTTTCCATCCCCAGATAACCATATCCGGAGACTTGTTGGATGGGGGGCTGGTGACAGTTAGTAGCACTGTGCTGTATCCCTGAAATCTGTTCTAAGACCCGGGCATTGGTGGCGCACACCTGCAATCCCAGCACTCAGGAGGCAGAGGCAGGAAGTTTGCTAGGAGTTCAAGCCAGCCTGGACTACACAGGGAGATCCTGTCTCAAAAAGAATTTTTTTGTTTTGAGAGTTGATCTCAAGCGTTCTCCCTGCACACGCGTGTACACACACACACACACACACACACACACTCTTCTCTCTCTCACACACACACACATAAGTGAGGTGATGGATATATTAATCAGCTTGATTATGGTAATCAGTTCACAATTCATACATATATCAAATCATCATGTTTATTATACCTTTAATATAGACAAATCTTATTTGTCAATTATACCTCAACAAAGCTGGAAAAATAAATGAGTTTTTTAAAGCAAAGGAGGCCATAAGACCTAGTACTAAGTCCCTGGCTGTGGCGAATGAGCTGTGTGCCTGGAAATGGGTGACTCTTCTGTGGGCCTCAGTTTACTTCTCTGCAAAGTGAGATTATTTCTTTCCACCGTGGTTTTCAGACACAAGTGAATCAGAAGCGGAAATACTAGGCAGTGTTCGGTGCTGGTTGGTGCTTCAGGAAGCGCGTTACTTCTTGCACATTTGGGATCTAGGGTCAGAACCTGAACCCTGACAGCATTGGAGACCAGAGCAAGGCGAGATGGACGCAGCGACTTGCGGCCGGAGGGGGAGGGGCTGACACGTGACCGGAAGTGGCCCATAGCCGCAACGCTCCACCTCAGCCCACGGCGGGAGGGAAACACTTATTGCCTCACATCTTTTGTGTCTCCTTTTCTCTGTGTCTCACACATCCAGGAGGTGAGACGGGAAATGTGGGAGCAGGTCCCCATCCTCAGGAACATCTGGGCTCAGTGCTTGTCTGTCACGAACTTAGCGTGCAGAAGAGGAGACTGAGGAAACAGAAGACAACGTGGCCCAAGAATACTTGATCAGGGAGAGGCTGAGATGGGCTTCACGTGCAGAACCGGTTGGGGCCACCTCTCCCAAGGGCCACTTGTATCTAGATCTGAAGGAGGTCTTTCCCCACCTTCCCTTCTCTCTTGTTATGCAGAATTCCCAGGGCAGCCCGCACCCCACCTTCCTCTTCTTCCTTGCCCTTGGAGTTTCTGAGTCCTGCAATCACATGGCAAGCCAGTTTAGCATAAGCAATTAAATTAATTTTCATGCTCCGACTCCAGATGTAAATGCCTTTATTAATAATTTAAAGCACATTTATTTATGCAGTTTGATATTTTTCAGGTTCAGGGAAGCAATTAAGTTTTGCTCGAGTTGCTAATCAGCATACGGTGTGGCAGCCTGACCCTCCTTTCCCCTTGTGTCCTCCCGAACTGGTGGGGATACTCTGGGCTCTCGGGACGCCAGAGGGCACATAGACTTGCCGCGGCACCTCTCCAGGATGGCCACTTTCTTCCTCAGAATTGTCCTGGCTGAGTGACCAAGAAGACTCCAGAGGACCCAGCCGCTGGACACTGGGAGGCGTCCTGACCTCGTCGGTCTCTGTGGACCCGCCCTGGGCATGCAGTTGTCACCCGCCTTGGGCTGCCCTGGCTGGGATCCAGGGTGCTGGCTGGAACACCAGCCTACGTGCGCTTCTGTTCGCCTCCCAGCCTTATCTGAGAGAGACAGCGATGCCCATCGTAATAGAGCTGCTGGCAAGATTGGGCAGCAAGATAATCTAGGCAAAAGCACCTCCCTGGACCTCTGTCCCCTCCCTGGGTGTCGCTCAGGCCTGTCCTCAGACCTGTGTTTAGCTGGGCCTGGCCTGTCAGGCCTTTCCTCTTCCCTTCAGCTCCACACACTCGATGCAGTGAAACACCACAGAAAGTCCTCGACTTGCGAACAAATGCCACTCCGGGAGAACTGCTTTTAAACTGACAAAGTGAGTCTTATGCAATACACCTAGGAAAGTTCATGGCTCCAAAGTTCATAAGTCAGGGACTTATTGTAATTTCCCAACTGCTAACAATGATGGGGAACTTTTTTCTGTAAGAGACATATGGTGTTTTAGAGATGGTTGAAAAGATGAGGAGGGCCATAGAGAAGGCAGAAGGGCAGGATAATCCACTTTCTGGCCTTCCTGGGGCTGGGGCTCTGCAGGAGTTGTGGCCCAAGGCAATGCTGGCCCCGAGTCAGGCTGCAGGTTGGCTGTCCCCGGGCAACCTGTCCACCCACCCCCTCCGTAGACCTCGCAGGCTCCAGCCAGGCGGCAAATCTCCACTCAGTTGCCCCAAGGGAGCAACCCGTAAGATGTTCTCAGTCCAGAAAAGCCAGCCCCAGCATACCCCAGACCTCACCAAGGAGGCCCACCACTGGGCAGCGAGGAGTCTCTTTCCCAATGGCCCCCAGCTACACTGCATTTCTGGAAGCTCATTGTCTGCACTCTAGCTTCTTCCCGAAGCACAGTGTGTGCTGGGAGGTTAGGGGAGGAGGCTGGGAGCTAAACAAGATGTCTCAGTGAGTTTCCTTGAGGTCAAAGAGAAGGACAATTGTCCAGTAAGGATGTGCTGATAAGTGTGTAACACCTAGCTTTCCCAGGGGAAAGAGAACTGCCTGGTCAGTGTATCTGACAATTCCCATAGTATAAAAATTTCCACTGTGGCTGACTTCAAGGTAGCAGTGTGACATATTGGGAAGAAAAGCTCAGAACATGCTTAGGAGTGTTTAGACTAGGCCCCAGCTACCTCTCAGACTAGCCATGCGGCAGATTGTCAAAGGTACTAAAACAACAGTGCACACTGGTTTCTGGCCCTGCTCAGGGAGGCATCATTTGCAGTCTGAGCTGGCTAGGAGGACTCAAGGAACTGGCAGCATTTGGTCTGGACCTTGGTGGGTTTTCATTAAAGGAGCAATGGAGGCAGGTCCTCCAGCTAGACAGAGTGGCCTGAACTCAGACAGGAAATGTATAAGGTCGGCATGCTCAGTGACCAATGTCCCATGGTAAGAACACAGAGCCCAGGTTACAGCAAACCTCCTAAAAGTTTACCCTTTATCAGTGATGCATCTGTAGCAAGAACATGCACTGTGAGGTTTCTTTTGCTTTTTTTGCCTCTTGACCTTATTTCTTTTAAAAATTGTTGCCAAAAAAAAGTTGGTTCATTATCAAAGTATTTAAAAAGTCAAGCAGTGGGGCTGGAGGGTTAGCTCAGTGGTTCCAGCGCCTGCCTCGCAAGCACAAGGTCCTGAGTTTGATCCCCAGTAACCACATACAATGCTGGGCATGGAGACTCACGTCCACCAGTCATCAATACCACATACCACAGTGCCAGGGTGTGGTAGCTCACGCCTGTAATCCCAGCACTCGGGAAGCAGAGGCAGGAGGACTGCTGAGTTTGAGGCTTGCCTGGGCTACATAGTGAGCTCAGGGCCAGCCTGAACTACAAAACGAGACCCTGTCTCGAAAAAAAAAAAAAA
>PVIC010010411.1:0-21764 GCA_004025085.1 Thryonomys swinderianus | reverse complement strand
TCGAAAAAAAAAAAAATACAAAAAAAAAAAGCAGTGTATCAAAGTGGACAGATAAAAATAGGAAAGAAAGAAATGAATTGAATAGAGAGAGAGAGAGAGAGAACAGCAAGGAAGAAAGGAGAATTTTTCCATGAGTGGGTATTTTCCTGTGGTTGATAAATTAATGGTCAACTTGGAACATCCAACAAAAATGTATCAGCATGGTTGGGCATGGAAGATACACCTGAGGATTGTTGACAGTGGCATAAGAGGACAACTAGAGGGGAATAACGTGGGTTATTTTCTAGGTGAAACTTGCCATTGCTGATTTTCCTGATGCAAACTTGACTATTCTTGAGCGCTTGTTTGGAGGTTCTAGTGGGGGAGTGCAGCTACTCATATACCCTTGACCGAGGAAACGGTCCTCCTCTATCGGGGGCGGTCGTCCTCTTTGACCGAGGGTGCAGCTTCAGGAGGGACGCACATGGGGTGGTGAGGGAGGAAGGGGACACCACCTAGCCAGCCAGATCAGCCGAATCAACCCTGGCCATCAATGGGGTGACAGATGTTGCAGCCAGATTGCCCTCACATCCCAAACTTGACTATTTTTGTTGGAGGTAAAGCTTGGGTTCTCGCTGTCCCTGGGAATGGCTGCTCTTCTTCTCATCAGGGGAGCTCAGAGCTTTACCACGAGCATCACTTCCTGGTTCCAGTGTAGATCCCTTGGCCTGATGGCATAAATCGTCCTACCAGCACTGGCATTCTAGCTTCCTCCACTGGCTTTTGGGCCTTCGGGGTGCAGATCCTCAATATGGGCAAGTGTGAGGTATTGCTGTGGGCTCTGGGCCACTGGCTGGGCTCTCGGAGGACACTGTCCTGGGCTATAGCCCCTCAGCTGTGGGATCCATGCCCTCGGGTCACTAATGTGTGGCTAACCTCTTGCACTCCTCTGCATTTTACTTTTGGGGTGACAGTAATAAGACAATCCTACAAATTATGTGTCCTAAATTAAATCTATTTCCCTTGCAAACCCTGACTACCACACTTCCCAATATGCCTCGACACATATGTACAGACAAAAGGTGGGACAGATGAAATAGAAATTACATTTTCTAAAAGAACGCTGAAATAAAAGACAAGGAAAAAAGTGACACAAGAAATAGCTGGCTCATCTTCTTCCACCAGATGTTGTCAAGAATTGCATATGATGTTTGAGCTATGGCAACCATCTTGCAATCACAAGCACAGCTAACCCTGCAGCAGCCACAAGACCAAAGGCGACAGAGTAGGAAGACGGGGGAAGAATCTGAGCCTCGGTGACGGGGACTCACTGCTGGGCCTCAGTGCGCAGAGCACCGTGTGGCAATGCTGGGTTTCATATGAATGGTTTTCCTCCCCACATAGACTGAATTCTCAAGGCTCAAATTCGGTTATGATGAAAAGGCCGTTGGAGCCTAACAAAGCCACATTTGAATTATAGCTCAGTGGAAGGAGTTACCTAATCCCTCCGTGCTTCCTTTTTTTCTTTTTATCTTTGCGATGGGAATAATAAATCTGCTCCGAGTGAGCACCGAATTGGAAGTACCTGCAAAATTTCCCACCACACCCGGCACAGGAGGGACTCAGAGCAACAAGCCAAGGAAAGGAAGGGATGGAGGGAGCGCTGAGCACGGTACTTCTGTCTGGGGGGCCACGTACTCTTGCTTCCTTATCTGTTAGCTCAGATTTGTGGGGTGCC
This sequence comes from Thryonomys swinderianus, assembly GCA_004025085.1. Taxonomy (NCBI): domain Eukaryota; kingdom Metazoa; phylum Chordata; class Mammalia; order Rodentia; family Thryonomyidae; genus Thryonomys; species Thryonomys swinderianus. Next base: position 20,047 of record PVIC010010411.1, on the reverse strand, counting down.
TGTGAGCCGTGGCATCTCTGCCCTGGCACTTTCTGGGCAGGATCATTTGGAGCAAGGTCTTTCCCTTCTCAGAGTTTCAATTTCTCCAGCAGTTTTTCTGGCTGTTGAACAGAGACAAGAAGACCTGAAAAAAAAAGAGGACGTCCAGAGCTCTCATAATAGGGAGGTGACTATTCACTTCCTTCTTCCAGTTCCTGCTCCTCCTTCTGGGCCACGCATAGCATAGACACGTGCTATTGAACATATACATCCTTGCACGCATACCCACAGACATTCACACACAGACACACAATGTTCTTGGTCTCAGAACCCCTCTGAGGTCACCAAGCAATTCCATGTCTGTCTTCAAGGCTTTCTTCCTAAACTTTCTTTTTTTTAAAGAGAGAGTCTGTTGTGCAGTTCATGCTGGCCTTGAACTCACTAAGCCTCAAACTCACAGTGATCTTCCTGACTCAGCTTCCTGGCTTCTGAGATGAAAAGTGTGCATATTTATGACTGGATCTCTTAGTCCCTTTCTTGATTTGTTTCCCAAGTGTCCAGTCTTCAAACAATACTTAAATGTAATTAGGACTTAGATATGCATCTAATAAATACCTGGATGCAGGCTTCTTTGAGGATAAAGTGCCTGCTTCTGCAGATGAGTGGAGAGCAGTGAGAGGCCTCAGTCAGAGACTGAGACTTTCTTTGCAACCTGGTACAGCGGGGCTTGGTCTTGGAGGGACCCAGGGTCTGGCTTAGGCTGGGAGCTGGTGGTGTGACTTCCATCCCCTCCAGAGCTGCTGTCAGGTCCAGTTCTCAGCCACAGAGCTAGAGCCACACGGTTTCAAAGCTTCAGAAGACTTTACTCAGTGCACAGCCTGAACCACTGTCCTGACTTACCTTGTGTTCATCTTCCTAACCTGTCCATTCTCTTCCTGATTCTTCTTTTTCTTTCACCTACCTTGGCTTCAAGTGGTGGATCCTTAGCACTACTAGCGCCTGTCTTGTACTTTGACCCTTGACTTCCCTCCTAACAGGAGGTTTGGATTTCCTCCTTGGCTAGGCATTCATTTTATCATTCACCAAGCAATTACAGAGCACTTCCTGGAGCATGCGCAGGGGGACCATGCTGATGCAGACATGAATAGTGTCCCTTATCTGGGAGATGAGGTCATCCAACAGTTCACAGGACTCACTGTGTGTTGGAGGGGAGAGGGTGGTGCTGTATGGGTGGGAGTTTAATGCTGCACAGGGGAATAAGATGTCCTTGAACTCTAGCAGTGAACCCGGGGTCAGCCAATCACATTTTACCCTTAATTGATTTATCGGATTAACTTTAATGGAACAGGGAGGAAGCAGGAGAGAGCCAGGAAGCGGTCACAATAGAAGAGATTGTACTCAAGGATTCCGTTTGATCTTTAAGCAGCCCCAAGAGGGAGGGGTGTCCCCATTTTCCAGCCAAGGAAACCAATTTGGCTGGGCCAGCTGTAGATCCTGAGGTCACCCGGCCCACGGTGGGGGAATCCAGCGTGTCTCATAGGCACCCTGGCACTCAGTCCCAAGGCCATCTGGTCATGGGCAGGGAAAAGCTCAAGGGCTGCAGGCCAATGGCAGAGTTTTCACCAAGGCGTGTATCTTCCTTGCCAGTCTAGGAAAAGCACCTTGATTTATGATCAGAAAGGGCAAAGGAGGGTGCCTGGGAAGAGGCAGCATGGCAGGGGTGGGTGGGCAGTAAGAGATAGTACCAGAAAGAATAAAAAGAATGCCAAAGCCTTTAAACAGATCTCGTCCTCTGATGCTTCGGTAGGCGTGGGCTGGGGATCTTTCATGTTAAACTGAAATGGAATCTCGAATGCGGAGGAATCAGTTTAGGGTTTGGGGGCAAATTAAATTCAAATCCTATCCATTTCCCCTGCTGATGAGCAGGCCTGGCACTGGGGGAAGATGGCATCCCAGTGAGCAGCTAGAGTCCCCAACCCGGCCGGCAGTGTCCCCCTGCCACACCCTGTCTAGGCAATGGTTTAATTGGCCCAGTGGGTTGAAATTCAAAACCAGAAGAGCCAATTAGCGGTGTCTCCTCTGACCTCCAGGTTGGGGTGATAGGAGACAAGGTAATGACTGGAGACAGGGCAAGAAGGAAAAACAAAACAAAACAAAATAAAACTGAAAATCAAAATAGAAAATATCAAGAGCAAAGACCTAAATCTTTTTGGCTTCCTGATTAATATCCCTGTCATGCCGATCACAAGCTCTAAACAGCGATGCCGGTTGCAGCTGAATTTTTTATACTTTCTATTAATCTTTAATGATAGCTTGGTCACCTAGTCTCTTTTATCTTGTCAGATAAATGTATGGTTAACAGGCTAATGAGATTTCTAAAGCCCCGTTCCAGCTCCCAGCTATCTATTGCAGGCAGTGACCTCTGACCCCTGGCAGACAGCGGCACCGGGGTGCTCGTAATTGGTAGGTGTGCTGGGAATGTACTGGAAGCTGAAGGATGGTTTAAACTTTGATTTGAGGTCAGGGAGGCCACCAAGCTCTAGAAGCCTGGCCCGGTTTTATTACCAGCTGGCTCTGATGGGGATATAATTAGATTTAGCTATTGCTTTATTAATAAGTAATCGCTTCCCCCGCCGCTGTGGGTGGGCAAATGTATTCCTTGGATAATTTGAGGACACTAGTCTGGCTTTATTAAGAATAATACATCATGTGTATTTGGCCAGGGGCAGATACCCATGTGGATTTCTGGACTTTGGGGGGAGCTTTATCTTTTTTACTCATTTGCAGTATTGAATAAACTGGCTGTGCTTTTCAAAATAGATCCTTGCCTCAGTGACCACTAACTCTGTTGTCACAGAGGACCTCTGCTGTGGCCTGTTTCGACGACGTAAGAGTAAAAAAATAATTTCATCCAACTGTTTGTCTAACCATCCGTCCATTCATTCACTCATCCTCCCACCCACCCACTCTTCCATTCATCCATCTACCCATACCCATCCTTCCATCATCCATCCATCCCTCCACCCATCCCTCCACCCACCTTTCCATTCATCCATCCACCCATCCTATTTGTCAACCCATTCACCTACCCTTCTATTCATCCACTTATCACTCTTCTACCCTTCCATCTATCAACCTTCACCTACTCAACCATGTGAATGTTTACCAAATGCTAACTACAACCTCAGAGGAAGGGGATTACAGAAAGTTAAACCTGATGCTGGCTTTAATGGAACTACAAGCAGAGAAGTAACTGCATTTCGAGGTACAGTGAGTTAAGAAATATATGGGGCATATTTGAAAAATGCTGGACCATGCATAGAAAGGGCACCTGACACCTCAAAAACAGTCATATTTTAGTAACAGTCATGAGCATTATTCAAGTGTTTCAGAGAAGACCTGGGCCTGGGGGACGAGGTGGATTTGAAGGAAGAGCTACAGGATTTCTTAAGAGTATAAAACTGTGGGGCCGGAGGGTTAGCTCAGTGGTTCCGGCGCCTGCCTCGCAAGCGCAAGGTCCTGAGTTCAATTCCCGGTAACCATACACAATGCTGGGCGTGGAGACTCACGCCCACCAGCAATCAATACCACATACCACAGTGCCGGGGGTGGTGGCTCACGCCTGTCATCCCAGCACTCGGGAGGCAGAGACAGGAGGATTGCTGAGTTCGAGGCTTGCCTGGGCTACATAGTGAGCTCAGGGCCAGCCTGAACTACAAAGCGAGACCCTGTCTCAAAAAAAAAAAATTAATTGATTGATTTAAAAAAAGAAGTGTTATTTGTCAGGTGTGATGGCTCAAACACCTGTAATCCCAGCACTCGGGAGCAGAAGCTGTGAGTTCAAAGCCAGCCTGTGCCACAAAATGAGACCCTGTCTCAAAAACCTAAAAAATAAAAACAAAAAAAACTGTGAGTTTGTAGATTTCATGACAGAAAACTAAGAAAGAACTAAGGTGGGGTTTGGAAGAGGTAGAAAAAGAGAAAATGTGAAACAAAGAGAATTAAACACAGATCATTCATTAGTCCTATACTCCAGAGAATTCATTCAACAACCATTTTGTTGTTGTTGTTGTTTGTTTGTCTTGTTTTGTTTTGAGACAGGGTCTTGCTTTGGAGTCCAGGCTGGCCCTGAATTCAATATGTAGCCCAGGTAAGCCTCGAAGTCAGCAATCCTCCTGCCTCTGCCTCCCAAGTGCTGGGATTACAGGAGTGAGCCACCATGCCCGGCACTGAGGTATATGGTACTGATTGCTGCTGGGCGTGAGTCCCCACACTAGTATTGTTGTATGTGGTTACCGGGGACTGAACCAGGGACCTTGTGCTTGCTAGGCAGGTGCCAGAACCACTGAGCTAAAACTCTGGATCTCAACAACTATTTATTAAGTGCTCATTTTCTCCACTTACCAAAATTTAGCCCCAATATAAAGATGACAGTTCTACTGTTAGTATTCCAATTTACATGCATATATACAGTATACACACATATCATTCTATTTTGAAATACTGAGATTTTGGCATTTTTGCTTAAATACCATTTAGTTATGTTTTGTACATCCAAGTTTGCTGGGCTGGACACCTCTTCTCTAAGTGCAGCTCTCCTTTTAGCTGCTTTATACTAGTTGTACCTAGAGATTTAAGTTTCTGTATGAAATGTGTAGCAGGATAAAAGAATGTTCTTTTATAAAGTGATTCCAATCACATCTCTGCCATATTTTGTCTAATCCAAGACACATCATCATTTTATGTTCCATGAGAAATAAAAAGCCCTGCTAATTATACTCTGTCATGCTAGTGCTCGTAAAACATATTCTGATTTCCAGAATGTCAAGCTGTAGAAAGAAATGCGTCTTACAATTGATAAAATACAGTAGTTAAAACCTCCACAACTGCACTTTGTTTTGGTTCCTGTTTCTCAGGGTGCCTGAGAGGTATTACATAAGATCTAAGGGTCTCTCCACCATTTGTCTCCCAGAGCCCTCTAGGCCTAGACCTGCATCCTAAGTCTCTGATAGCAGCTGTGCTGGGGCCGGTGGTGGCAGGGATACACAGGTGGAGAGCAGAGGGTCCCAGGCTTGGCTCCCCACCCTTCCCTAGTGGGCCTGCTCGTTACTCTTGCTAAAAAGTTTGTTATGGTTTATATGTAGATATTTCCCCAAAGACTCATGAGCTCCTAGGGGACCTGATGGATTGTGGGGGCTTAGAGCTGACTTGCTGTTAGGAGGCAGGGTCTGACTGGAGAAGGCAGGCCACTAGAGGTGTGGCCTGGAAGGGTTTATCCTCCTTCCGCCTCTTGCTTCTTGCTCATCCTGAGATGAACAGCTTTCTTCCACCAGACCCTGCCTTCATGCCATTTTGCCTTAGAGCTAACCAGTTTAGACCCAAACCTCTACAAACTGTGAGACTCTTTTCCTGTAAGTTGTAGGTGTGTGGTATTGGATTTTAATGATGAGAAAGTGATGGAGGGACAGCCCTTCTGCTCCCCAATCCTGTCTTCTTCCAGAGCCTGCCATTCTCTCACAGCCTGGCCTTTCTCCAAGAGCAACCCATATCCTCCCCCTCTAGGGTAGTGTACCAGATCCCACAAGGAAAAACCTGAGCCATGATCAAGGAATCTCAGTCCTGGCCTTCAGCCTTACTCAGATGGGATAGTGGCTGACAGTGAAGAGAAAGAAAGTTTGGTAAAAAGTGGCCAGGCTATTTCTCCTCTTGACCGTGAATTCTCTGTACATCCCTGAGTCTCAGGGTAGATTCAGAAGGAGGTACCTGCCAGGTGGCTTTCTGGGCACCTCTCTTCCAAGCAAGGTCTCAGGGATCAGCTCTAGCTCCTTTTATAGCACCCAGCTTGGTTAACTCTGAGTCTCTAGTCTTCCGAAGCCTCAGCATCTTCACATCCTCCCTGGGATCTCACATCTCTCCAGCTCATGGGCAAGCTGAATTGAAGAAAGGGAGCTCATGGAAGTTTTAGGGAGCCAGGCCCCCAAAATACAGATCTCCCTTCTACACATTGCATCATCCAGAGCTGGTCAGGTGGCCCTGCCCTGATGCAAGGATGGTACCCAGGAAGGTTTGGGTGAACATTTAGCAATATCTCATTCTCCACCCCCCAAATAAATAAAGGCCCATGTTGGCAAGTGGAGGCATGTAACAAATTCAGAATAACGTGCCCATCTGTGGGACAAAATAAAACACCACAGAGAAAGCAGAAATCACACACACACACACACACACACACACACACACATTCACACAAAGAACTCACTCCAGGGTCCCATAGTTGTCCTTTCTTACAAGTACATACAGTTGTCATTCTGGACGAAAGAGTCAAGCATGGATTCATCCCCAAGCTAGTGGCCCTGGCAGCAGCTCCCACCTCCCTCACTGTTAGTGCAGAAGGGCTGTCCCACCTCCCTCACTGCACCATCACTTCTCCCTCTAGATTGTTAGTGTTCTTCTCAGTAATCACACTATATAAGTAGCCATGGGTTTTATTTTTTATTTTTCTGGGCCTGTGTTAGACTTATAGACAAATTCTGGTGTATTGATGGAGTCCACAGAGAACTGTTTTAAAATTAGGCCCAAGTGCCGGGTGTGGTGGCTCACACCTGTAATCCCAGCACTCGGGAGGCAGAGGCAGGAGGATTGCTGAATTCGAGGCTTGCCTGGGCTCCATAGTGAGCTCAGGGCCAGCCTGAACTACAAAGTGAGACCCTGACTCAAAACAAACAAACAAACAAACAAACAAACAAACAAAAACCCTAAAATTAGGCCCAAGCTGGAAGATTGGGCTCTATGGGACTGTATCAGTTTCCTATCACTGCTGTTATAAGGAGGACCATTATAGTGGCTTAAAGTAGCAATCACAGACCTCTGGGCCGTGGAGTGGTAATGGTCATCACCTGTTAGGTACTGGGCTACCCAGCAGGAGGTAAGCGATGGCCAAATGAGAGACTCGTCATCTGTATCTCCAGCCTTTCCCCAGCCCTCCATCACCACCTGAGCTCTACCTCTGTCCCATCAGAGGCAGCAGTCGATTCCCCCAGGAGCATGGACCTAACCTGAACTGTACATGCAAGGAGGGATCTAGGTTGCACACTGCTTATGAGAATCTAATGGCTGGTGATCTGTGGTGGAGCTGAGATAGTGATGCTAGCACTGGAGAGTGGCTGTAAACACAGGTTCACATTAGCACCAAGATTTGACTGCACAACGAACATAATAAATCAACCGCTTGGGGATTTATATCAACACCATAGCAGTGAGTGGCAATTAAATTATATGGAGTTTACTGAAATTGTGGGTGTCACTGTCCTCCCTCACTTTTGGATGGGAAACAGGAAAACAAACTCAGGTCTCCCACTGATTCTGCATTATGGTGAGTTGTATAATTATCCATCACCACGCTTGGTAAGTATAAAGTGCTTGAAGCATCCCCAAACCATCCCCAAGTCTGTGGAAAAAAAAATTGCCTTCCATGAAACTGGTTGCTGGTGTACAAAGGGTTGGGGAATGCTGGCTTAAAGCAACACAAATCTATTCTGGAGCTCAGAATCCTCAAATGACCCTTACAGAACAAAAATCAGCGTGTCAACCAGGCTGGTTCCTTTTGTGAGCTCCAGGGAGGAGTTTTGTTCCTCGCTCTTCTGAGTCCATGGCTGCCTGCATTCTTGGGCTGGTGAGTACATCTGCCTTCACTTCTGCAGTCCAATCTCCCTCTGAGAAGGATCCTTGGGATTATAGTTAAGTTATTCCTGGATGACCCAAAATAATCTCTCTAGCTCCAAATCCTTCATTTCTTCATAGCTTCAAAGCCACTTTACCATATAAGGTGACATTTGTTGATTTGGGTGGTTAGGATATAAATATCTTTGGGATCCTCACTCAGTCTGACAGACTTTGAGCACTTTTGTGGAGGGGAGGGCCAGGGCCAGGGAAGCTAGCACAGTCTATGTAACTTGGCTTTGCCCTGAGGTCTCTGGGAGGAAACAGTGGACAAAGGAGCAGGGTTTGGAAGAGAGTATGTCTGGCTTTGCATTTCTGATCTGCTGCCCCTGTTATACAGCTTCTATGCATCAGTTTACCTTCCTACCCCTTTTTTTTTTTGGCAGTACTAGGGATTGAGTTCAGGCCCTTGTGCCTCCAAGGCTGGTGTGGTACTCCTCGAGCTAAATCCCCAGCCCTCCTACACCTATTTTTAAACCAGAAAAAAATTATATCTAATTGGCTGTGGCTACTGTAAAATTGAATGGTAACCTGTTAAAACTATTTGGCACTGAGCCTATGCTCAGCAATGCCAGTGATGGCAGGTATTATCATAAACTCCCTACCTGGGCCTCCCACCGGCAGAGGAGAGCAAGGTCACTGTGCCTTTTCTTCTCTGCTTCATTGTCTAAAATGAAACCACAGTCATGGTGGCATTGCGAGGCTGGAGCAAAGATCCAGTGCAGGGCTCATGCTTCTCTAAACTGTACAATCCTTTCCCTGGCCTCCCCGGCTGCGTTCATTCCTTTCATGTCTAGATGTTTCTTAGACCCAGAACACATCTCTGGCATGGTGTCTGAAAGAGTGAGCTCTGGAGCCAGGCAGCTTTTGCTCAATGCACAGCTCTCCCATTTACTAACTGTATGACTGGGGTATGCTACTTAGCCTGACTGTGACTCAGTTTCCCCCTGTGCTGTAGGGCACAGAATAGAGACAGCTACTTCACGGGACTGCTGTGAACATTCAGCAAGTAAATGCCAGAGATGGGGAGGGTGTTTTAGAGCCCCCAGATCAGAGCACCCCGGCCCTCCCACCCTCACCGACACCAGAAGAGACGACTGAGTCATACCCAAGCCATTGCCTAAATGAACCAACTTTCAGATCAGTTTATTATCAAAGCACAGTTCAAATATTGTCTTTATGCTCAATAAACAGTGCCTTGCCTCTGCAGAATGAAATATCCCTTTCATTATGAAACCGAGACGCCATCTATCCCATGTCTTAAGTGGTATAAATAGATGGCACAGCAGTCAGGGAGGGATAATGACACTGTTTATTTTCACCAGCTCAGGACGGGCTGACACTGTGTGCACACCGGGGACCAGCAAGGCTCCTGGAAGGGGACTCTGAAATTCATCATCCACGCCAAGAACAAGGTGTGAGACATCTGTGTTCAGGCTGCACTTGCCAGGCCTGGGGATGGCAGGAGGGATGTCAGGATGCCACCTGGCACCTTGAGGAGCTGGCAAGAGGAGAGCTGCGGGGGGTGGTTCTGGGGAGGGTGTGAGGAACCCCGAGATACTGTGACATCACCTGCCATGGTGGAAAAAATCACTGTGGTCCCCTGAACAGACCTTCACCCAGCCCGAACTTTGGAAGCAGTCACTCCTGGAGTCATCAGGAGGGCTGGGGGCAGAGCCTGAGGCTGGCCTGGTCATGCTTTGGGGGTCCTGTGCCGTGGGGTGCTGGGTCGCCCCTTTCTGGGCCCCTGTTCTGCCAAGGAAGAATTAGGTCTACCTTGCCCACTGTGGGATGAAATGAAAGTATAGGTGATTTCTTTATCTTCTTTTCTTTTTCTTTCTTTCTTCCTTTTTTTTTTCGTTCTAGTACTAGAGATTAAAACCGAAGCCTCTGTACTGAGCTACATCCCTATTCCTTCCTTATTTTTAATTCAGAGACAGGGTCTTGCCAAGTCACGAAGTTGCCCATGCTAGACTCCGACTTGCCATCCTCGTGCCTTGGTCTCCCAGCACCTGGCCTTACAGGTGTGTGCAACAACACACCAGGCTGTGCAGATGCTTTAACTATTCTGCTTTGCACAAACACGTGCCATGAGGACAGGAAGCAGAATTCCAGAGTCTGGCTCCAAGTCTCCTGATCCTTCACTGTGAACTCTCCCCACCAGTGTATTCCCGTGGGTTAAACACCGTCTCAGGAAAGGCAAGGCACTGTCTAAACACGCACTGCGCAACTCCAGTTTGGGGAGGGGCGTGTACCATTCGCACGGCAGGCTCCGGGGATGGCTCCCGCTGGGTTAGTGCAGTGCACAGCTTGTACGACAGGATGTCGCTGTGGCCCAACTGAAGTTCTCCGCTGGGAAACAAGTGTGTTTCTAGGGACGCACTGACCCACTGACCTTTATACGAATTAGTTTCTCACTTCCCTGGAAGAAAATAGCATTTAGAAGCGATGGGGCTCAAGGTATTATACTGCAATGGTGTGGAAGGATAAGACAGGATCCAGACATGGCACTCAGCCTGCAGCGAGACTGTGTCCACAGCGTGAGCACCTGAAAAAGGGGCAGGAGAAAGAGGGAAGAAATCTCACCAGTGATAGCAAACTGGTGGAAGATGGGAAGTTTTTTCTAGAAGAAAGCCTGAGCAAGTCACCTTGCCCCTTTGATACTTGCTGTTCTCATCTGCGCAGTGGGTATAACAACATCTCGCCCCTATGGCCCAGACTAAAGGGGCAGTCCTGACAGCAAAGCTGGTTACCTTCCCAGCTTTGTTCCCGGGAGAGTTGGGTTAGGATTCTCTCCCAGCAGGGGTGGGCAACCAGCCAGCTCACCATACTTGAGTGAGTGTCCAGGGCGGCGAACAGCTCCAGATGCTTCCAGCAGGTTTCACGCACCGGACTATTTACTGGGGGCTCAAAGGGTAGAGCAGTAGTGGAAGACAGGAAGCTGGCTCTGACCGGAGGCCTGGGAACCTGCTTTCTGGAGGGCCGGCAGCTGCTCATCTTCCAAAAGCCTGCCTCCCGCCGGGGCATCCTATTGGCTGAAATCGACAGGAAGCCAACAGCAAGGCAGCCTGGGAAATGTGGTTCTAAGCGATGCCACAAGGGAATGTGGAGGGAGAGTGCGCTGCAGTGGGTACTGTGCCCTCTGAGTTCCAGAGCTGGACCAGAGAGAATATGCTGTTTTATGTAAAGGTTAGTTTTGGATCATCCCTCCTTCTGAAGGAGGTAGTTGTGATGTCAGTTTTAAGTCCCACAGGGAAGACCATGGCCTGGATGTGGAGGACGCTGAAAGCTAAGCCACAGGACCCCACGTGACCATCGATCTGTACCACAGGGGTCAGGGGACAATCAGCGTGGGAGGAAAGATGGCGAACCACAATCCAGAGTTCCTGGCAGGTGTCCCAACTCTTTCCCTTCCTCCATGAGTTCCCTCAGGCAGATAATAGTCATCTTTGGATTGGAGTCGAATGATCCTGCTAGGAAAGTACAATCTGGCACAGATGTCACCTGGGAGGACCATGGCAGACCCTCTCAGAGGACGTGGTCACCTGGTGGCTGCCCTGACCATCTGTCCCTCTTTTCTGACAACACTGCATGTCCCCATGTCCCACTTCTCTGAGTCCTCTGGATGGATGGTCTCACAAGACTTCTTTCCATGTCCTTAGTGTCCCAAACAAAAAATGAGACAAGACACAGAAAAGGCGACAAAAGTGTACACTTCCTAAAGGATGAAAAGAAGTACGCTCTGAAGAATGCGAACAGGCTGTAAAAAGGCTCACAGCAGCCTGGAGGCTAAGGGAGCCGGGTTCTTTTGTTTCCTGGGCTTATCTCTCTTTTATGTAAATAAAGGATTGGGAAACACTCAATGGGCAGCACTGTGTGTGTAAACTGTCCAGGCAAAACACTGGTTTGACTTCCTGTTCTTGTAAATGAAGGATCAGGAATAATGTCTTTTTATTGGCTGCTCCTACATGAAAATGAAAGATTAAAAAGACTATCTTCTAATGGGTTGTATGAACAGCAACAGATTGAAAGGAAGATTGAAAATAGCAAGTTTCTGATTGGTCCAAAAGAGCACTTTTCTGATTGGATCTGTGCACAGTGATGCTGTTATATTGGAAAAGTCCCTCCCCCATTGCCTTATCTTACCACTTTGGCCTTAGCTTTGGGTTGGCTGACTAAACTTCCTTGTAACCTTTCACAGACCGTTGAGCTAAGGTTCTCACCATCCCTCCTACAGGGGGACCTGGGGGTTCTTGACTCCTTCCGGTGTCACCAGAGGCATTTTGGCAAGGGCTTGCTCCTAGGAAGCCTCTCATTTGGGGATTGGTGCAATCAACAAACTTCTGTACACTGTTTGGGAGAAGTAATTTATGCCATTGAGGCAGAATCAGAATCATAGCTACTTTCCCAAGTTTTCCCCAAAGTTAGAGTGACCATTTTACTAGGTTTGGCCAATAAAATAGCAAAACGACCTGACATAAATCCTTTGTTCCTTTGTATTTGTTTTTTTTTTTCTTCTTACTTCATAGATCCTGAATGTAGTAGCTGGAGCACAAAGCAGCCATGTTAGACCATGAAGCAATGCATTTACACATGCAGAAGAACTAGATAAAAGAGACTAAGATTCTGGTAACTTCATGTATTTTATATGATGCTAACACAAAACCTTATGTCTTTTTTTCAGCCATTGCTATTTTTTGCATTGGAATATTCACGGTTGAATTTGACTTTCATTAATATAGCGTTCTCCAAACACAGAAGCTTTTCACATTTTTCATTCCTTTTCATATATCCCCAGGGATTGCCCTGTTTATGTTCAGCCTGCTTTTCTGATTCTCATTTGTTCCCAAGGGCCACCACCAATCTAGCCTTGGTCCCTTAGTTTTCTGTTTCTTTTGTTCATCCTAGTGTCCTTAGTATGTTATCGTATTATTGACTTTATTTTCTCATAGCCTAGAAATCTATGGTCTCTTTTCATGTAGAGCTGGAAGCTATAGTCTTCTTACCTTGTTAACTGTTAGGCTCTGGGGACGTAAAGATCAACAAAACAAAATCACAGCCCTTTCCTTATAGTACTAAGGGTTCAGAAGAGGTAAACAGGCCTTTAACAAGTAACTGTATAATTACAAAGTCCATGGGCATCGTGTTTGGGTCAGGTGCCCAGGGAAGGCCTCCTGGAAGAAGTACCACTCAAGGTGAGATTAGAAAATGAGAGCAGGTATACAGAGGAAACAGTGCTCTTGCCAAAGAGATAGCAGCATATGCAAAGGCCCTGGGTATCCAAAGAAATGAATGAGGATGGAAAACAAGTGGAAAAGTAAAAGAAGAAAAAAGAAAGCAGGCCAGAAGCAAGATAACACAAAACCACATGGACTTAACTGCACAAGTGATAGAGTTTTATATGCACCAAGATGAGGTCTCTTCTCCTGTCTGGACTCAACGGTGATTTAAACATATTTGGAGGAAGGGGGTCTAGAGTGCCCAAGAAGCTCAAGGTTGCTATCAACCATCCAGATCCACCATGGTTATCATGTGACCCAACATGGTAACCAACATCCAAAGCCATGCAACAGGAATTGAGAAAGGCTCTTGGCTGACCCATGTCCTCTAAAACATTTGCCAGTCCCAGCTGAGAAGCTTCTGTTGACATTGCATTGGCCACTACGGCTGCAGGGGATGCTGGGAAATGCAGTCTTTTAGCTACAGACTTCCCACCTTAAAGAAATAGGCTTCTTGGGCTGGAGGGTTAGCTCAGTGGTTCTGGTGCCTGCCTCACAAGTGCAAGGTCCTGAGTTCGATCCCCGGTAACCACATAGAATGCTGGGCGTGGAGACACGCCCACCAACAATCAACACCACATACCACAATGCCGGACGTGGTGGCTCACGCCTGTAATCCCAGCACTCGGGAGGCAGAGACAGGAGGATTGCTGAGTTCGCAGCGGCTTGCCTGGGCACCATAGTGAGCTCAGGGCCAGACTGAACTACAAAGCGAGACCCTATCTCAAAAGCAAAAAAAAAAAAAAAGAAATAGGCTTCTTCTGGTAAAAAGATTGAGGAAATGGATTTGTGATCAGGAATAGGTATTTGTTAAAGTCTCACCACGTAAGGTTGAGGAAAGAAAGCCAGGTGTGAAGGAACGGTATGATCTGGGAAAATCAATCTATAGGGACAGACCAGAGGCTACTCATGGATGGGCAGAGGCCTTAGGGAACTTTCTGGAGAGTTGAGAATGTTCTAGTGCTTCATGTGGGTACCAGTTATGGAACAGAGGCTCAAATAAAAATGTAGCACAGCATCTACCTGACATTTATGTGTCTACTGCATAAACACTACTCTTCAGTATTTTTTTTAGAAGTATATTCATTCCAAGATTTATGTGTCTCCTGGGAACTAATCATAGCTAGCGCACGCGTGCGCACACACACACACACACACACACACTTTTTCTATTTGTTCACTTTGTCGAAGGCTCTGGCCTTAGAACAATCATCAAGCTTGCTAGATGCTTTTAATAAGACTCTGCACAGGGCCTCTTCTCTGCAAAAATGTCTCTGCTCCCTGAAACTAGATGTGCCATCTCTCTCCTGGGATGTCCCCAGCTCTCTGTCCCTCAGTGACATAGCACACTTCCTCTCTGCCTTGAATCACCACATTCCTCAGCCTTAGCACAAGCCCTGGTGCATGCATGTCTGTTGAATGAATAGATGGCTTTATGATCTAAGCACTGTCCATGCCAAGACTTTATTCATCTTAAATTCTGGGGGTGGAGAGATAACGACACCAGTGCCCAGCCCACTGGACAACCTGTCCTAGGACAGAGCAGCAGGAATAACGGGCGGAAGGAAGAGCACATCCCCGGAAGTGTCCTGGAGGGGCTGGAGGCTGATATGAGTGGGAATTTGCTACTGGCTGGGAAGAATTGGAGAAGGCAGGGGCAGCAGGAGGAATGGGGTCTGAAGGCCGAGAGGGCAGGGGAAGCAGCAAGTCCAGGGCCACAGTGTGGTCCTCCCTCGGTGTTGGTAGCTGTGTGCCCAGGTGAGAAAATCGTGGGGGCCAGGCAGGGTGGCCGGCAGGAAAGCCAGCTTCCTTCCTCCCTTCCCCCTCCTCTCCTCTGCTTCTCACAAAGTGGTCCTGAAATGACACTGGGAGCAGCTGCTTAAGCAATTTTGCCAATTAATGGGTCTCTGAAATTAAACCGCCTACACAGTCTGGATGAGCCTTCTCCAGGAGGGACCGTGGCAATTGTCTTCATGATAATCAGGCCTGACTTGCCTTCACACACATTAATACGAAAGCGAAGGCGCCGGGAGAGGTGCCCTTTCTCGGGGAATATCGACAATATCGTAATGAGGCTCGGGGAGAAGGATGCTGAGGCGTGGTTCTGCATGCTCAAATCCTTTTCCCTCTCTGCCAACAGCTCGCTCGGCTGCAGGCAGCTGGGCGGACAGTAAAGGAATATCAATGCCCCAAGCCAGGCAGGCTGGACAGCCTGGGCAACACACAGCAAAGGCCAGGACGTGCTTCGGGAGAGCAATCAGCAGGACCTTCTGGGGGAGTGGCCTGGGCGGTGCCCGAAGCACAGAGGCCATGGAGCGGCCTTTCCCCCCAGTCAGCGGGATCTCAGAACCCTCATCAACATAGCTGGCCAGAGTTAGAACCCAAAAGGAGTTGGCTTTCCATCCAAGCTCAGACTACGTACTAGTTTGCTTTTTGCATCTTCCTGTTCCCTTCCCTCTCCATTCTCTACCACGTATAGTCCCCCAGCTGTTCTCACAGTGGGCATTGGGTCTTTCCAAGGATCAAAGACTCAGAGGCAGACTTACACAGGTGGAAATTCCAGAGAGGTGTACAGGGCCTTGTGAGATGAAGACCTTCCAGCTATCCAAAATCTACAAAATTGTAGGCACTGTTTTTTGCTTTCTCCTGCAGTTTTGGTTAGCCCTGTGTGGGTCCCCACTTTGACACCAAGAACCCAAGGCCTAGGAAGCTGCCTGGCTGGCCCCAGGGGTCAGTGACTAAATGCCAGGACTTGGTTTGGGCCGCCAGTCTCTACACTTTGTACCCCACTGATCTATTCTTGGTGCTGTAGGATTAGTGCTGAAGAAGTTTGCAGAGAAAAGTTCTCTGCATGCTGAGTGTCTCAGCTTTCCAAGCGCCAGGGAAGAGGGGAAGGAGGAGGCAAGGATATAGGGGGGATGGACAGCAGCTTCTCCAGTCGATCTGAGCAGGGCTGCAGTCCTTCCTGTGTGCCTGGTGCTCTCCGGAGCATGCGGTGATTCCAGGGGCGGGGCAGAGCACTCCATGACCTCTGCTGCCCTGGGAGCTTCCTGCAGCTACAACACAGCCACGGGCCAGACCCTTGATGTGCCTTCTACAGATTGCTTCTGATGCCCACAGTTGTTAAGGCCACGCAGTTCTCCAGTGGCCCAGTGAGGACAGGGGGCCAGGCCTCCTCTGGTGCCCATCACCAAATATAAGCAAGGGCTGCTGAGAAAGGTAGGGTTTGTTACCTGGCAGGGGCCATGCTTTGCCTGCTCACAGTGGTGTCCTCTGCCCTTCCTGGAGCTGCCCAGCTGTGGCATCAGCACCCAGGGGATGGAGCTGCCACACATTCAGCTCTTTGTGAGCTGCACCCCCATCTCCCCTGTCTGTCTCTCTCTCTTTCTCCCTCTTTTTCAACTCTTGGCAAGGTAATTATTTATGGAAGTGGGATACTTGCTTAAACCTTCAAATAATGCAAGACCGTATATGATTGTGCCAAACTCATGCTAAATATAGCACATCACTATCCATAGCTAAATGGCATCACTTTATTTTTCCTCTGGGGGAAAAAGCCTATTTGTTTCTCTCTTCTGTCTGCGATTGTGTGTATACATATACTGTTGGAAGTAAGGGGTTTGGCATCAGTTGGATTTTGCTGCAATGCGTTTAAACCCAGCATGCGCATACGTACACACACACACACACACACACAGAGTTCTACCTGACAGGGCCATGCCAGGCTCAGAGTTGATCCCTAAGCAAGAATCATACCCCTAGACCAATGAGCCACTTGGAGGTGACCCCAGCAGCTGGGATTAAGGGACCTTGACACTCATACTCACTGGTCCTTCCCCACTTCTCTGCTCTGAGGTAGAACCTTCCCACTGTGCAGGTACCATGGCTGGGGGGGAGGGGTTCCCCTCATTTAAACTGCAATCTGAGGGACTCTTAGTAACCCTGTTTTCCAGTTGGGAGAAACTGAGGAATTATTCTTTTCTGACCCCATTATGTGACACTGATACCTCAATGATGTCCCCAGTAATAAAGGTGTCAAGATGGGGTGTGGAACAGCCAGACTCAGCCCTGCAAGCAGGACACTTATGACCGTGACTTCTTTGTTGAGCCCTACAATATGCAGAAATGGACTATGGTAGACATGGCCAGCTTGTGCACAAGACATGCACGATCCTAGCTCACAAGGGAGGCTGCTGTTCAGCCAGTGACTACAACTCCCAGGATCCCTTGCAACATCTCAGGCCATGTGACTGGTACCCACAAATGCAGAGGAGCCAGGGTTTTAGGCCTTGGTGCCTTTTTTTTTTTTTTTTTTTTTAGATAGGGTCTCGCTTTGAAGTTCAGGCTGGCCCTGAGCTCACTATGGAGCCCAGGCAAGCCTGGAACTCAGCAATCCTCCTGCCTCTGCCTCCCGAGTGCTGGGATTACAGGTGTGAGCCACCACGCCTGGCTGGTGCCCTTTTTTTACCTTCTTCCTTTATCACCTAAGAGATGCAGAGGACTCTGAATCCTTAGAGCAGACAGAGGCACCAGAGGGGTGAAACCTGGGTCCCAGAGTCACACGAAGGCAAGCTGTTTATCAACCAGAAGCATCCCCTTAGAGCAGACTCCTGATGATTTCAAGTTCGATAAAGCACTTAACACCCTCACCCAAACATGGCCTGTGGCCAGCAAAGTGGCCGAGATTCCCAAGGCTTCGTCCTCAACTGCATTTGCCCAGGACACTGCTGCCTGGAGCACAACAAACCCCAGGAGGACCTGCACCATCTTGACCTTGTCCTCATTTACACATGCTGTGGTGGAGCCCAGAGAGGGTAGCAATGTCTATGTGACATCGCCACAAATCCCTGTTGAAGGCTCAGGAAGTAAAGTCTCCGAGAGGGCAGCTGGCATCAGCCACCAGAACATGGACTGCTCTGTGTGCGAGAACAGAGAGGCCGGACTTGAGGACACATTCGTGCAGGCATCTCGAGGTCTCTGTGAGTTTTCCATCATGCAAATTCTCCCTCCCAGTCTCCCTGTGCCTTCTTCTCCCAACTTCTCTGGGGACCTGCTAGGGCAGAGCTTTTCCAAACTGGACTGGTAGAGGTGGGGTCCCCAGGAGGGAACCTGCTTCCAGACCTCGCCCTGGGCTCCAAGGACTACGCCGGCTCCAGCAGCCGGAGTGCTGGAGAAACCTGGGCTCAGAGATATCCGGGCAGCAAACAGTGTTTTATTGGTGCTCCAGACATTTCTATCCCGAGTTAACAACAATACTAAACTTGTTTACGGCTGTGAGTTTCATTGCCTTCTCCATGGGGTGCCCACCTGCTGCCGCCCGCCGTCAGCCTGTACATGGCTCAGAGCAAAGAGGGCAGCCTGGCAGCAGGCACAGGTGGGCACTGCCTCCTAGCAGCTGGGTGGGCTGGGCGGGTCCCCTGGCAGGACCACAATTAGTCCTTCCGCCTCAGGGCACTAACTGCTGGAGCGTGAATTAATGACAAGGTGCAGCTGACCTTCACAGAGAGGGAGAGCTGGGGTGCAGGCTTTTAGGACGAAGTCATTCCCAGCTCTGGCAAGCACCTTCTTAGGGACCTGTCCAGCAACCCCACAGCCTGGCCAGTCTTGCCCAGCCCTCACTCTCCCTCCAGGGACAAGCACTAGGGCCCTGCAGGTTTTATCTCCCAGTCTAGCTGGGAAGAGCTGTCAATCTTTTTCCTTTCCGGTTCTCACTTTGGTGGCCCCGGCCCCCTTCTTCATAACGCGGGCGATGTGGACTGTAGCAACCTAGCGGGTGCTGCTCAGGGCCTTCGCGCTGTGCTGCGACTCTTCTCTGGATCCAGAGCCAAGGGAGATGCAGAGAGAACAGAGATGGGGGAGGAGGATGCTGTGAATTGATGAAGATGTGACTCTCCTTATGTTGTTGTTGTTGTTTAAAAATTCTCTCAAAATAACCATCCTCCTGTGGCTGTGAACTCCCTCCCAGGTTCTGATTGCTCCTTTGTTCCTCATCCTCCAGCTCTGCACGATTTGCTTCACCAGATACTTCTTGCAGGAGGTTTTGAAGCGTCCTGGAATTTGCTCTGAGCAGGGTGAGGGTGGAGAGCGGGTGGTGTGAGGGCCTTTGAAATCTCCCCACTGGAGGGTTCTCAAACTTGACTTAATGGACTCTCCAGAGGGCAGGGACACAGTTGGCCTCCAATTTCTGGGTCTGCGGTGGAGCCTGAGAACGTGGACATTTCCAGGATTGTTGATACTTTCGGCCCCTGGACCACATTTTGAGCTCTGGGGTCCGTTAGTCAAGTTCAAATCTAGTTCTGTGCAGGTTCGAATGATCGTGAGCTAATTGCTAAGCGAGGCTCTTGGTCTGGTGTTCTCTTTTCGTCTCCCCAGTAACAGAGAGAGAGGTTAGCATTTTGAAGGGTTCCGCTTTACAGGTGCCAAAGTGGAGGTGCCCAGGAGTTAGCAAAAGTTCCAAGTTCACGGTGCTTCCCACAGGTAGGAGTGGAAGAGATTTCGGAGAGATCTGACTAGAGCACTCACGGGGCTGGGATAGCACTCCCGGGTTACTAGTATTATAGGTAGAAAAGCCAGCTAGACATATGTAGGCAGATAGATAGGACTGGCTTTTGAAAGGGAGCTAAGAAAGCCAACTTGGAGTGTTGCCAGAAAAAAAGCTATCCCACCCATGCAGGATAAATAGTTGTCATTGAGATTCCAAATAGGCAGCCATCAGATATTCTAAAGAAGGCACCAACCTCCTGGGGTGGAGGGCTGAGACTTTAACCCACCTCCCCGGAAAAGAGTCAGAGTCAAAAATTCCTGTCTGATTGTTAATTCCTTACTGTACTCATTGGTCAATTGTAACCTGTCCATTTTTTAAAAATCTTGTTGGGGGCCGGAGGGTTAGCTCAGTGGTTCTGGTGCCTGCCTCACAAGCACAAGGTCCTGAGTTCGATCCCCGGTAACCACATAGAATGCTGGGTGTGGAGACTCACGCCCACCAGCCATCAATATCTCATACCACAGAGCCGGGCGTGGTGGCTCACGCTTGTAATCCCAGCACTTGGGAGGCAGAGACAGGAGGATTG
>PVIC010010410.1:0-43475 GCA_004025085.1 Thryonomys swinderianus | reverse complement strand
GAGGTACTGGCTCCACCCTCCGAGAATTAACAATTTCCTAATGATGTTTAAAGTCACCATTCATACTCTCTTCCTTCATTCCTACCTATTTAAACCGGTTGACTACTCAACATTTCTATATTTAGTATGTCCCTTGATATAGTCTTCTCTGTTTTTTGTACTGCTGATATACCTAAATCATGCTTAACTCTTTCCAGAATGTACTAGCAAGTTAAGGATGCTGGCCTATTTCTGTTCCACCCAACCTGTAGATTCTTAGTCTAGTGAGGAGGAAATGTAGTACTTAAAGCTTCCATTTTCAAATTTTCCCTTTGTGTCCTGCTGATAACACAAATTAGGCTTGTAACATTTTAGAACAGAAAACCTCTTTGAGAAGGTGAGAAACTAACCACCTGTTTGTTACATGTGAGGGACTTAACCAGGAAAATCGGTCTTTTCATAGATTTTTAGTTCTCTAGTACTATCTACGAAATAAACTCCAAGCTTATTAATATATATTTAATGGAGCGACACTTACATATTTAAATATTTAATCTATCTTTTGACAAATCCTCAAATATGAAAATTCCCAAGAGGATTGTTTTTTACGTCTCTTTTCTTTGTAACCCAAATGTGCCTAATCCTCCAGTTTCATGAATGAAATAATTGAAGTGAATCATTATAAAACTCTCTTCCCTTGTGCTTTTTTCAATATTTTAATTTTCAGTAGGTTTCTCAAAATATAGTGCAAGGGCTTGGACAATATATTTCAGATGTAGCCTGACTACTGTAACAAATCATTTCAGTATATTTGCATTTTTAGTGAATTTATTATCTTTTTTCTAACACCATATTGAAACAGATTTTGCTCAATGAAATTTCATATCATTAGTTTAATTTCAGCCTTTTGGTCTTTGAGAAGCTTTATTATTTTCAAAGTTTATTATTTCATTTTCCCTTCAGTAAAATTTTATTACATATCCAAGATAAGAACTGTGTTAAGCACTTAGTATGGACAGTGGATTTGGAAAATATTTTTCTGCCTTTCTATTCCAAAAGTTTAGTCTTGCAAAAAAGTCATTCTGAAAACAGATTATATAAATCTAGTTCAATAATTAACATGTTAATAAATTATATATTAAAAAAGTAGAAATAAAGATAATTCTTTTTTTTTTTTTTTGAGACAGGGTCTCGATTTGTAATTCAGGCTGGCCCTGAGCTCTCTATGTAGCCCAGGCAAGCCTCGAACTCAGCAATCCTCCTGTCTCCGCCTCCCGAGTGCCGGGATCATGGGCGTGAGCCACCACACCCCGTACTGTGGTATGTCGTGTTGATGGCTGGTGGCCGTGAGTCACCATGCCCAGCATTGTATGTGGTTTCCAGGGATCGAACTCAGGACCTTGTGCTTGCGAGGCAGGCGCTGGAACCACTGAGCTAAATCTCTGGCCCTTAAAGACAATTCTTATGTCTGCCAGTATATTAGAGAAGGAAAAACTGATATTTACTCAGCCACTATTCATGGCATAGGTGTTATCTATGAAATAATAACCTTACTTTACCAGGGGCGAAACTTAGACTCTAGTAAATCTGCCCAAATTCAGAGTACTAAGTAAACATTTGAGCTTCATTGTCTTTAGGCCACTGATCTGTGAGATGTTGTGAGGTGTCAGCGCTGCCCTCATTCTGTGTGCCAGTCGGGGAGACCAAGGGGAAGTACAGCGAATGCACGTCAGCACTGTTCGGTGTCAGTGAAGTCACGAGAGGTGCAAGTGATCACAGCAGTTTTTGTGAATCTTCTTCGCTGTCCTTTCACAGTTTGTTATCTCTCTTCCATGACACCCATGGTTACATTTCTTTCAGAAACAGGAACAAATAAGTCTGTTCTTTGTAAAAGCCAGATTCAAGTAAATAGATTCAGACATGAGATATTCATGAAGGAAAAGATACTAAAGATACTGGAAAAAGGAGATATGTATTTTTACAAATGAGGCAGTAGAATACTATTAATTTGAGAACTTAACCAAAAATATTTGCAAATCCATCATGTATATAAGGACACAGAACTATTTGGACTCCTACATCATGCCAACCTGAAGCCTTAGAAAACAAAATGAAGCACTACAGCTTTAAAATATCAGAAATGATACACTAAGTACTGTTACCAGTTTCAGTTGGAGTATATGAAATCTAATTATCAGAACACATAAAAGCTTAATTGAAAGGCATCTTAATCACTGTCTTGTTGCTAAGACAAAACTACTAACACACACAGTTTAGAGGAAGAGGCTATTTTTAGCTCATGGTTTTTGGAAGACTCAGTTCATAGACGGCAGGCAAGGAAGTGCAGGTGGAAGGGTCTGGAGAAAAGCTATGCACAGCATAATAATCAGGAAGCAAAGGGGGGAGGAGCTCCAAGATTGCATATTAAGCCCCAGGGACCTGCCTCTCTGACCAGACCCTGCCTCCTAACCTCAGGCTGAGCTTTGAATTCTGTTTAGCTTAGCACCTCATCACTTACTTTGTCAAGACCCATCGAGGAATACATGAGAGTTTGCAGGGACAATCTAGATCTAAACCATAACAAAAAGATAATGTAATATGTCAATAATTGTACATTAATGTAATATTCATTGTGCATGCAATTTGTGCTAAGGACTATATAAGAAGTTGAGAAAAATAAGTTAACTACATCCTCTAGGAAATATCAATATAAAGATAGACGAGCAAAATATTGGCAAGTTTAACAAAAAGGAAGAAAAAGCCCTAACAAAACCATGAGTAAACTCTTTGAAAGCAGACAGAAAGAAATTCAGTCTGACTTAGAGGAATAAAATAATAAACACAGTGTAATTGGGAAGATTTCATCTATTAAAATGTAGTACTTTAAATCAATTAATAAATGCAATAAAATACTAATTGCAGACTCTAGTATATATCTTAAAATTTTAAACATAAGCCTGTTTATTTTTACCTCTAAAACTGTATAGTCATACATAAGCAAGAAGAACAGAAATAAAAGGATAATATGTGGTTAGACAGACAGCTACATAAAGTTGATTAAAAACTTATTAACTGTACTAAAAGTTTTATGATTAATAGATCTCAATATGGTATTGGACTTTAAAAAGTAAGAAGAAGGGCCAGAGGGTTAGCTCAGTGGTTCCAGCGCCCGCCTTGCAAGTGCAAGGTCCTGAGTTTGATCCCCGGTAACCACATATAATGCTGGGCGTGGAGACTCATGCCCACCAACAATCAACACTGCAAACCACAGTGCCGGGCGTGGTGGCTCAGGCCTGTAATCCCAGCCCTTGGGAGGCAGAGACAGGAGGATTGTTGAGTTCGCGGCGGCTTGCCTGGGCTACATAGTGAGCTCAGGGCCAGCCTGAACTACAAAGTGAGACCCTGTCTCAAAAAAAAAAAAAAAAAAAAAAAAAAAAAGTAAGAAGAAACTGGTCAATGGAATAAGAATTCAGATTTTAAGATATATTTATTCTTTTATGATCATTTCAGTAAAAATAGTACCAGTGGTTAATATTTCATAGTTTTGTGGTACAATTGGCTATTCATATTGAAAGTACTTCATTTGAATTCATATTTCATGTTTTACATACCAATGAACAAAATTCAAGGAACATAAAATTCATTTTTGAAATATTGAAGGATATAAATTAACATATTAAAACAAATAAAAGGAAGAAGCAGGTCTTTTTGAGACAGAGGATAGTAGAGAAAAAAATGGTCACATCTTAACTTGCAAATGTAACTTTTTATAGGAAGAATATAGTACAGTTAAAAATAATAAAGAAAAATACCAAATATAATTGATCAGTTTTCACAGTTAAAAATATGGAGAACACTGAGATTAATATATATGGTATTGTGTAGATTCTATTTAATGCATGATCAAAACTAGTATACAAATGAGGAAATACAAAGTTAGTTAGGAAATTAGCCTCCATTCTGGTAAAAGTAAAGCTAATGTTAGCAGTTTTGAAGGCACTGTATTTTGACTTTTAAAAATTAGTTTTTGTAAACTCATGTTGTGAAATATGTAGGGAATAGGTATTCTCACAAATTTGTGATGACAACATAAGTAGATCTATCCCTCTAGAAATAATGTAGCATTAACCCCAGGAGTGAGAACTTGCTTATGTTTTTTGAATACTCTAAGGGGTATACTTCAAGAAATAAACTGAGAATAAAATGCCAGGAAAATCTGTTTACTTTTGATGAAAGACTGGAAACATTCTGGGTGTTGAAAATAGTATAGTATTTGATAGTTATATTAATAAGCCCAGTGGGATACCCTTCAATTATTGCAGAGTGTGGTTGGGGGGACTTCTGGGAACCCATTCTCTCTTTCTGATTTCCTATTCAACTATGTTAACACTTTCACACACATGTTCTCCTGCCATGATAAGCCACTGTCTACCACCCTCATCAGAGGCCCAACCTACAATGCTGCCCAAGAGTGTATCTTGAACCTCCAAAAACATGGGTTAAAGAAACTTTACCACTTTATAAAGTTGAGTCTCAGATACTTCACTGTAGTAATGTAAAGCTGATTAATACAATAAATACATGAATTATGTCAATGCTAAAAGATTACTGCATAACATTAGATTAAATATAAAAGGTGGAAATACATACTAAATAAATACTAACTTTTTTGGTTACTTAATTATTTCTCCAAAAGGAAAATCCTGAGTTAATGAATGCTTCAGCTGTGGTACAAGATCTATAGAAACATTAGTTGGGAAAATACATTCATGTTCAGTAATCAGATTTGTGGTTTATCAGTATTTCATGTGGCTGGTATAGCTTCTGTTTCATTTTGTGTTGTCTTGTCCTTCTATGGTTATTTCTAACTGCTTAATTGAAGGATGGCATACATACATAAAACTGACTCTATTTATACAGAAAATCAGTGTTAGTTCGTCAGTGTGATGCAACTTTATAACTCTGTGTGTGCATGTACCCACCTCCCAGAACAAGACACTGAGTATTTGCAGCTCCAAGTAATTTTTTAAATTGAATTCTTTATTGGCACAATTTATATACATCTCACAATCACATATAACATTGGGGAATTTGTACCAGCATATCACACAAGTTAATTCTCATTTTTACCCATATCCCTACCCACTCACACCTCCCCACCCACTTTATACATACTCTTTTATTTTCTTTCTGTATCATATTTATTCCTTTCCCTCATCACATTCCCACTCCAAGTTTCCTATGGAAATTTCCCACTCTATAAAAGCTGTCATACTTTCCAGAGCTCATTTGCATCTACAGGTGTTCATGTCAAAGAGAAGATCCAGAATTTGCCTATCTGTGATCTATTGATTTCACTTATTAATTATTCCTCCAGGTGTCTCCACTTGCACCTAAATGGCTCGATCTTGTCATTCTTTATGGCAGAGTGATACTCCATTTTATAAAAAAAAAAAAAAACCACATCTTCTTTATCCAGTCTCCAGTTGGGTTGTTTCCAAGATTGAGCTATTAGGAACTGAGCTGCTATGAACAAGGGTGTAAATTTGTCTTTCCAATGTGATTTTTAAAATTCTTTTGGGTATATTCCTAGCAGGGGGATAGCAGGGTCAAATGGGACCCCTAGTCCTAGTTTTCTGAGAAATCTCCACACGGCTCTCCACAATGGTTGCACAAGTCTGCAATCCCACCAACAGTGGAGAAGGGTTCCTTTCTCCCCACAGCCACGCCAGCATTTATCGTTGGTTGATTTTGTGATAGTAGCCATTCTTTGTGGAGTGAGATGAAATCTCAGTGTTGTTTTCATTTGCATCTCTTGAATGACCAGTGATGTGGAACGTTTCTTCATATGCTTCTTGGCTGCTTTGACTTCTGCCTCTGAGAAGTGTCTGTTCATTTCAGATGCCCATTTCTGAATTAGGTCTTTAAACTTGGGGAGGCTGATCTGTTTGAATTCTTTATATATTGTAGATAATAGCCCTTTGTCTGATAAACAGCTAGTAAAGATTTTTTCCCATGTTGTTGGTTATCTTTTAGCAGTGTCAGCGACTTCTTTTGCTGTGCAGAAGCTTTTCAGTAGGATGAGATCCCATTTGTTGATTCTTTCTGCTAGTTCTTGTGCTAGAGAGGTTTTATTCATAAAGTCTCTGCCTAAGCCAATGTCTCCAAGAGTTTTACCTAACCTGTTTTCCAACAGGCTTATTGTTTCTGTTTTAATGTTTAAGTCTCGTATCCATTGTGAGTTTAGTTTTGTGCATGGTGAAAGAGATAGGTCTAGCTTTAGCTTTTGGCAGGTTAAAGCCTAGTTTTTCCAACAACATTTGTTAAAGAGGCTGTCTTTTTTCCACTGGGGATGTTTGCCTCCTTTGTCAAAGATAAGGTGACGTAGTGTATCGGGTCTGTTACTTTGCCAGTACCATGCAGTTTTTATCACAGTGGCTTTATAGTAGAGTTTTAAATTGGGGATTGTAATACCCCCTGCCATGTCGTGGTTGCTTAGAATTGCTTTTGCTATTCTAGGTTTCTTGTGGTTCCAGATGAATTTTTGTATTATTTTCTCTAGCTCTGTGAAGTTTACCGTTGGAATTTCAATTGGAATTGCATTGAATCTGTAGAGTAGTTGTGGGAGTATAGCCATTTTGATGATGTTGGTTCTCCCGACCCAGGAACAAGGGATATCTTTCCACTTTCTGGTTTCCTTTTCTATCTCAGTTTTCAGAGTCCTATAGTTTTCAGAGTAGAGGTCTTCCACTTCCTTTGTTAGGTTGATTCCTAGATATTTCATTTTTCTGGGTGCTACTATGAAAGGGATTGACTCTCCAGTTTCTCTTTCAGTGAGTCTGTTGTTTGTGTAGACAAAGGCTGTTGATTTTTGAGCATTGACTCTGTATCCAGCAACACTACCAAATTTGGTAATTAAGTCTAGCAGTCTTTTGGTTGAGTTTTTAGGATCCTCTAGATAGAGTATCATATCATCAGCAAATAATGACAGTTTAACTTGTTCCTTTCCTATCTTTATTCCTTTTATATCTTTGTCCTGCCTAATTGCTATGGCTAATGTTTCCAGCACTATATTAAACAAGGGTGGTGACAGCGGGCATCCTTGTCTCGTTCCTGACTTGAATGTAAAAGGTTTCAGTTTTTGCCCATTGAGTATGATGCTGGCTGTTGGTTTCTCATATATAGCTTATATTAAATTGAGATAAAGTCCATCGATTCCAATTCTCTGTAGGGTTTTGATCATAAATGGGTGTTGGATTTTGTCAAATGCTTTTTCTGCGTCTATTGAGATAATCATATCATTTTTGTCCTTGAGTCTGTTAATATAGTGTATTACATTGATTGATTTGTGTATGTTGAACCAGCCTTGCATCCCCGGGATAAATCCAACTTGATCAGGGTGTATGATTTTCTTGGTAACTCTCTGTATTCTGTTTGCCAGTATTTTACTGAGGATTTTTGCATCAATGTTCATTAGAGAGATTGGCCTGTAGTTTTCTTTTTTGGTGGGATCTTTCCCTGCCTTTGGAATCAAGGTGATGGTTACTTCAAGGAATGATTTGGGGAGTACTGCCTCCCTTTCGATTTCATTAAAGAGATTGAGAAGTACTGGTATTAACTCTTCTTTAAAAGTTTTGTAGAAATCAGCAGTGAAGCCGTCAGGACCAGGGCTTTTCTTTGTTGGCAGGTTTTTTATTACATTTTCAATTTCCCAGATTGATAGCGGGTTGTTTAACATTTTTATATCCTCTTCATTCAGCTTTGGAAGTTCATATGTGTCTAGGAATCTATCCATTTCTTCTAGATTTTCCATCTTCTTGGAGTATAGATTTTCAAAGTACGTATTTATGATCCTTTGGGCTTCCTGTGGGTCTGTGCTGATTTCCCCATTTTCATTCCTTATAGCATGGATTTGAGCCTTTTCCTTTCTTTGTTTGATAAGGTTGGCTAAGGGTCTGTCGATCTTATTTATCCTTTCAAAGAACCAACTCTTTGATTCATTGATTCTGTTTATTGTTCTCTTTTGCTTATTCCAGAAAGGCTGACCCTCCTCACAAACTCAGGACTTACTAAAGTTCATCATCTGTAAGTCAGCATTAAAATTTTAGAGATAGTGGCTTTAATTTAAAGATAAGCAAACTTTTCCCAAGTGTAGCCAAGCCTTCTACTCAAGGACAAGGTCACCTCAAAGTCAGGAGCATTGGCTGGTTTTCCCTTTTCCAGTGGTGCGCTGAGTGGATGCAGGCAGCGTCCGCGAGTCTTCCCAGAGAAGCCTGGCACCCGTCCTGGCTCCATTCTGGCACTGCCTGCGGAATGGCCGGATCAGCCTGCCTTGCTGCAGGGCCATAGCGCTCAGTGTTCAGGATGAGCAATCAGCTTTGCATGTGCTGTTACTGCAAGGATCTCTCTTTTTCCTATATTTCACTTAATAAAATTAGTCACCACTCATGGTAGATTAGCAAGGGCAGCTCAGCTCCCTCGGATTTACATGAATTTATTCTCAGCAGAGAGATCAAGAGGTAATTTGTTCCATCGGCCTTGTTAGGAGTCCCCATCAGCTGACCCTGTAGCTCCACCTAAATAGCTTGTGTGTGATTATTTATTATTGGGGATGATTATTTCCCTCTTGCCAGAAGCACTCAGAGATCATTTCCAGGGTCTAAATTTTTCTGAGCTGTTTTAATAAGAGGAAGAGAGAACAAAAGGTAAAAAAAAAAAGCTAATATATCAAAATCTTAGCAGATAATTAACACTAACCCACACCGTCTTTGCTGAAGTGATTATAGGCTACTTCTCTGGAGACAAGACCCATGTGTCAGATTAGACCAGCCCCATCCTCTGGGCATACTTAGTCAACTGGCAAGAGCACAGTCTTAGTGGAAGTGGTGGATGTAACCAGCAATGACTTAAAGTGAGAAGAGAGACACCATCTCCAGAAGCCCCTGCAAAATGAGAGGTAGGCAGAAAGGAAAGCATGCTGGTACCCAACGATCCTCCTCCCTCTGACACCTAAAGGTAATTCCATGCCTGCACAGTGGGAGGAGCTGAAACCAAAACCAACAAGCACTAGAAACACAAAATGCTTTTCCTTGTATGGCTTAGACAAGATGGAGAGTCTGGGGATAATTAAATATGCAACACTTCATTCTGTCCTATTGGAAGGGATTAGGCTAAATCAGGCCTCTCAAGGACACAGCAAGATGCCTGCCACTTAGTTACGTTTAATAGTATTAGCTGTCTGTGTTACTATAACTGGTATTGTTCTTGCCTTTCTCTCCCTCATCTGCCTTTCTGTTCTGTCTCTTCCAGCCTCCAGTTCCTAAGACAGCCACAAATTGCACTTACTCATTAAAATGGCCCAAGTGACTAGAAGGAGCAGCTGTAAATCCATACACGATAAACATAGCCTTTATTTAAACTGACTCTTCAGACCCTCCTTTCCCTTGAGGATACATTTCAGAATTCAGCAATTCAGAAAACTGTTACTTTTCTTCTTGTTCTTTAGCATTGCAGCATCACATGTATTTTTACAGGTTATTTTTCCAGTCAAAGAAACTAAAACTCTGTATAGAGTGATTTATCACAGTGGTTGGCAATAATAAGGACTCATGCTGAAAATACATTTTTTAAGAGTTGTTTGGGCTCATATGAAAAATACTAGAGTATTGCAGGATGGACCTATAGGGTTCCTATTTTTTTTTCCACCTCCTGCCTCCTGGCTCCGAGCACGTTAGCCAGCTGCAGTGACAGGTGTGGGCTCATGCTGGTTAATGAAAGGACCCTCTGGACTGTACAGTCTTTCACACACTACCAGGAAAAACTGGAAGTGAACTGACTCTACTGCTGGGTTAGCAGTGTGATTTCACGTTGATCCTTCGTGTACTTCAAGTTTTCTTTTGTCTGAGAATTTATGTCAACAGTCTTTGCTCTGCTCCCTTCTGAGTGCTGGCAAACATTGGCTTCTCTTCTCTTCCAAGCCTGAATCAAACACTCCCTCAGGAGGAGTATTCAAAAAGGAAAAGCAGAAGCAACGTTCAGCTGTTACTTAAATTTGCATCTGTATTTTGCTGTCAGCTTATAAAACATTAATGATGAAGGTATCTAATAGTGTTTACTTAACACAAGCCTTAGAGTCTGATTATGCGAGAGACAGAAATTGTAAGGCCAGCTCCTTAAAAATTACAAATCTAAACAAACATGATAAGCAAAAGAATGTACATTATAAAATTTTATTTATATAAAATTTCACAACAGCTATAATGAAATTATGACACTAGGTTGAACATTTTGCCTGTAATTCAACAAAGAAAAATTAGGAAATGTTATCATTAAAGACAACATATTGGTTATTTTGTGGGGAAGAAAGAATGATTTGTGATTTGGAAGGAGCAAGAAAAGAAAACCTTACAAGATGGGGTACAGTAGTCCATTTCCTGACCTGTATGGTAATTGTAGTGATTGTTTACAACTGTTTCAATTGTGCAGTTATATTTTAGTTGTGCTATATTTTACAAATTTTGAAAAGAATTCCAAGTCTAATATTCTGTATGAGAAATCCCATAGGTTAGATTGATGTTTAAAAATGTTGTCTCTGTATCCAGTAAGCTAAAATAGAGCCACAAGTTGTATATACCTGTAAAAGTGGCCCTTGTGACTGGAAAGAGGCATGGCAAACCTTAATACACAGAATACAGTGTATACTGGTACGATAGTGTTGAAAACATTATCAGGTAGCCAGTATTTAATTTTTTCAGATAGAATTACCAGAATTCTATGTTCTCAGCCACTCAGAAAGAGCTTTTCAATTTTTCATCATGTAAAACTCTCATAAAGAACTGCTAAGTTTCCTTTGTTCCCTGGTAAATACTTTAGTGACTGTGGCATCAGTAAGGGACCAAGGAGGAGAAGGTAGCAAGATTTACACATCTCCAGGCAGTTTGGGCAGTTGAGTGACTGTTCCTCCGGAGAGTAGCCCATAAACCCAAGTGAACAACAGGGC
This sequence comes from Thryonomys swinderianus, assembly GCA_004025085.1. Lineage (NCBI taxonomy): Eukaryota > Metazoa > Chordata > Mammalia > Rodentia > Thryonomyidae > Thryonomys > Thryonomys swinderianus. The sequence goes on along the minus strand of PVIC010010410.1, from coordinate 32,497 downwards.
TTTGTTGTGAAACCCCAAGAGGAAGCTGTCGGGTTCTGTAGCAAGATAGCATATTGAGTCTGAATTAGGATATACTATTCCATTTGTCCATCTTACTAGACTACTGACTTCAGTTTTGTAGTCAAAGGGATGTAGAGAGTTGTGCATGGTATGGTCATTTTTGTTTTAAAAAAGAAAAGGCCACATAAAAGCATTCTGGAAGAGTATTTGAGGCACTCTTCTTAATTGAGTTTATTGGTACATTATAGGTATACATTATGGTCACATTCATCATTTAGACTTCGTTCTTGTGCATGATATATCTGATTATTTTTCTTATTCCCTTGGCCTCCCATTACCTCTTCTACCAAAATTTACATAATTTTTTTTTCCTTTTTACCTTCAAATTTTTTGTTCATTCTTTGCTTTCCTCTGCCCTCAACTTCCTTCCCCTTTTCAGGATTTTCTTCCTATTTCACAATGCTTTCATTTTTTTTTTTTTTTTGAGACAGGGTCTTGCTTTGTAGTTCAGGCTGGCTCTGAGTTCACTATATAGTCCAGGCAAGCCTCGAACTCAGCAATCCTCCTGTCTCTGCCTCCTGAGTGCTGGGATTACAGGCGTGAGCCACCATGCCCGGCTACAATGCTTTCATATTTAATTGCATCTATTGCTTTATTGTTCAAATTCCTTACCATGTCTACATATTATTATTATTATTATTATTATTATTATTATTATTATTATTATTATTATTTTTGAGACAGGGTCTTGCTTTGTAGTTCAGGCTGGCCCTGAGCTCACTGTGTAGCCCAGGAAAGCCTTGAACTCAGCAACCCTCCTGTCTCTGCCTCTGGAGTGCTGGGATTACAAGCATGAGCCACCATGCCCGGCACTGTGGTATGTGGTATTGATGGATGGTGGGCGTGAGTCACCATGCCCAGCATTGTATGTGGTTACCGGGATCGAACTCAGGACCTTGCGCTTGTGAGGCAGGTGCCGGAACCACTGAGCTAAATCACTGTACAAACGTATTATTATTTTTTAAATGACTGGTTTTTAAAAATCACTTGGAAGAACTCAACAATACTGATAAACATATTTTTAGTACTTATTATGATCCAAATACTGTTCTAAACACATTATGAATATTGACAACCCATACAGTGTCCTTAAGAAGTGGAAATAATCTTTGTCCCCATTTTACAGATGGGCAAAGTGAGATGCAGAGCTAGTATGAGCAAGGTCACACCTCTAAGAAAAGAGCCCTGACCTGAAACAAGGATGTATAAATTTGTCTTCCAACTCCTGAACAAATACACTGTAAAATCACTGATAAAATGGGAGATGGCTATAAGACCCTGTAATTTTGGTTCTTATGTGTATGAATAATTTAAAAGGAAAAAGAAATATATTAGTTATTTATGTCTATGAGAAAACCCCATTCATTAATCCATGAGCTTTAAGGAAGCACATAAAAATTGAATTTTATGTAGGTAAGGCTTTGTCAATTGAAAGAAAAAAGAATCCACTATGGTAAATTGAGAAAGTGACTGAAAATATATTTTTATTAATATATTCTCTGTAAACTAATTATAGTAATTAAACTCTCCATCATTATCTTTACTATTATGTCTTTGTGGTACAGCCTCTTGTCCTCTAATTCCATTTCCTTAGACTTATTTACAAACTGCTTCTCCCAGTGATCTAGCTTACTCAAATGCCTGGAGGAAAATCTTGAAAAGTGCTCATCCTCCTTCATTACAGTAACAATCTCACTTGATTGGCCCCATTACTCTTGCATTTTGTCCATGGATGAAATTAAGATGATTAAATAAAATGTATAAAAACGATTCATTAAGGTAGGCTCTGTGAAGTACATGCAGAAAAACTAATAAAAAGATTTTGATGTTCACTTTTAAGGAAATAATTTTCCAGTACATAAGGAAGAGGCCATGAAAGTCATGTTTTCCAAAGAAATGTCATAATGAAATTTCATTAGTAAAATAGCTAAATGGACTGGTAATTGTATACTTTATTGAATATGCTGGTACTTATCATTAATGTGATTCATAAAATGAATAACATCTTTTACTTTATTGAAATTAGATGGCCAAATGAGCTAACATTACTTAAAAATATAAATGTAGGCTATTGTACTAACAATGGAGACATCCTATTTTAAAAGGACAAAAGAATTGAAAGTTGAAAGTGGCTATTTTGTAAATGCAATAAAACACTTTCTTTTCTAAGTGTGTTTCTAGAGCATGCAATCAAGAAGTTTGCATCCTGTGATTCTGTAATGCAGAATATATGTTCTGAAATCTCCCTCCCTTAAGTGAGAAATGAAAGCCTTTTCCAGTAGCCTTGATTCCCCTTGCTCTGATTTTATTAAGTACCAGTTCTATAAAGTCACATGATGTATTTCTTTCCCCAAAACACAGGATGAGTGGTATTCCCCCACCTACAGAATGGGCTATAATTTTTGCACAAGTCCTTCCCCAGCACTATAGCCAGTTTCTCTTTCCTTTGCAAAAGCATATTAAAATATAAATATCTCAGAATGACATCATTATATGGGGAACCATTAAAACTTATCATTCTTTGTAAAATTAAATTAAAAATAAAATGCATTATTAATACTTACTAGCAAACCTTAATCAGTGTGAATGAAATAATTGCCCATGACAGTGGGAGAGAACCAATCTTAGACGGTGTAGTTCCTGCCATTTGCTTGGTGGTCAACTAAACCACGTTTTGTTGAATGTAAGAAAAGAATGTTGTTCTTTCTCTCTTTCTTTTGTTTAATTTTAAAAGGGAATTCAGGATGTAAAATAATAGAAACCATTTTTTTTATGAATGGTAAGATGTTTAAAAAGTGTATCCCAGGCTTGAATTCAGGTCATACATTTCTTGCTTTATAGATTCACAGTCCTGAACAATTTATTTAAGCCCTCTGAGCTTCAGTTTCTGAATCCATAAAACAAGGCCAATTAAATAGATGCTGATCATTAACTGATATTAGAAGGAAAAGGAGTAATTATTCATTAGTTTCTGGCATTTTTTTCAGGAGAAAGATGATTACGTGAAAGTTTCCTCTTTTGTCCTAGCAAATGCATTGTCTCTTCTGAATAATTTCTACAATGCTATTTCTCAAAAAAATGTTATGAAAAGACTTAAGATGTTCATTTTCTTCAAATATGTAAGTCATCAGAGAAAATAGATACATGGAAACTAAAGTCCCAGTTGGTTAACAAGTATGCATGTGTAGTCTCATCCTAGAAGAATAAACAAGGAAGCTAATCCTGGAGTCTGGTGCCAAGAATGAGCTTCGAACATGAAGTAAGAAGGAAGATCTTGGAAGAGGCATTTTTGTGATCTGAGACCTGGCTCCCAAAGTGGAGCATATGCCAGAATTACTGAGAGGACTATTTTTTGCAGTTGGTGGTGGTTCCATGAGAGTGATGGTAGTTTTTTTTTTTTTAAGGGGGAGCAAATGCTTGAGGTGTTTTGTGTTTTTTTTTTATTAGTGCACATTTGCAGGACATAATGGTTATGTAATTGTGGGGAGTTGGTCCATGTACATAAAATATCTTAACTATTTTGTTCACCCCTTTCCCCTTGCCTCCCTCCTTGCTGCTTCCAGTTCTTGGTCCCTTCCTATTTACTTAGGAGTTTTCTAAAACTTTTATTAATATTTGCTTAATGTACATAATAAGCTCATTGATTGTAGATAGTGGGTACATGCACTTAGCATACCTTAATTCTTTGTATTTTAGTTTCCTTTCTCTATCTCATGACTTCCTCCACCTCAAGATCTGCTGACCATTTGCAAAAGACCTATTTTTTATTTGTATTCTTTGCAGAATGGGGGATCGAACTCTGGCCCTTGTGCTTCCAAGCTAAATCCCTGGCCCTGCAAAAGATCTATTTTTGTTTCATATTGTCTATCTTTTATTTTGTTCTTAAGAAGACTTGTTAAAACAAATTGCTGGGCCTCAACTGCAGAGCTGCTGATTAAATCAGTTTCAGATAAAGTCTGAAACTTTTTTCTTTCTAGCAAATGATGTTTAATTTTGGTGTTGCTGGCCCTGGAGCGCATCTTGAGAACACCTGGAACAGAGTGTTACGTTGGAGGTACCAGGATGGTGGCTTGTCACTGGCAACTCAGTGCAATGAAGAGATGAGCCAGGAAAAGAAGAAAGAACTGAACCATGGAACAACTTGGCAGGCATCAAAAACAGTACCTAAAGTGATATAAATTTAGTCTGAGGCCCAGTTTGGAAGGATCAGAACCATTGTCATTACTGACGAGGGGGAAGGATGAAGCCGGGTTGACCAGTTCGGAGGTGGTGTAGTAACTCAGGGCAGAGGTGATGGAGCTTCACCTAAGCAAGTAGGGAGACAAGATAAAACTGCATGGCATATTAAGAATAGTAATGCTAGTTATCATGCTTTAGACCCCAGTATGTGCTGCATACGTTACATCTAGTATTTTGTTTAGCTCTTATCATGCTGTAGAAAGTAAATACTTGTAGCCCTGCTTTGGGTGAGGAAGCCAAGGTTCACAAGTGAAATCACTGGCTATTTTCATCACTCTTCCATTTGATCCTCCACATCCATGCTTCGTTTCATCTCTCAGCTTTCTACCACAGAAGGAGGAGCTGTGTGGACTCACATCCATCTCAGTTTGGTCAGTGAAAGAACCTGACTGGAGACCAGAATGGGGAAGGAAAGAAAAGCTAAATTTTATTCCTCCATCCTGTATGTTGTCCCATACAGAAACCAGTTTTCCCCCATTTTCTCTGCTGCTTAGAAGCAGTTACATGCTTTCTCTTTCCAGAACCGAAGTTTACTCCACCCCCTCAGGGTTTCTTCAGAAACTGCTTCTATTTTACAATTAGTAGCTTTATGAAATTTTTCTCAGAGCATCTGACTTTGAACTTTTTAAATTTTTTATTGAGTTTATTGATACATTTTAGGTAGTACTTGGACTGTTCCATTACTATTTTCAACTGTGATCCTGACTGAGACATGTACATGTATTTGCTCAAGAAACAGTGAAAAGGCAAAAGAGGCAGGAAACTGAATCCCACAGTCTGACTCAAGGCCAATTGCACGGGAGATGAAGGAAGAAGGGAGAGACATATTGGTGCAAGCTGTTTCTCCCCCTCATTTTGGAAATGAGTCTAAATAAAGGCAAAAAGTGAGTGTCTAGTTACATAGATTTCTATAAGTCAAGAAAACCCAAGGTTCAGAAAAATGTAGCAAAAAGCCATTACTTGGGCCCCTTGAAAAATTCATCCTAATTAAGAAAGGTATCAACACCTTTATATGATGCCACAATTTTCCTAAGAAGGTTATGATATCACAATTTTCCCAAAAGGGATAAAAGTGTATGGAACTGCCATTATAAAAATAGCAAGCAGCAATCTTTGGATTTCTCAATCTCACATCTTATTCCAAAGCCTGCCCTTTGTATTACTAAGAAAACTAATTAAAATAGTGTGGTGAAAAATGAGATTGGATAGAATAAAATGTCTATGCTATCTGAAGAGGTGGTTTAACAACCTTATACATGATGTATATTCATATTTCAATGAGTAAATAGTTGGATAGAGAGAAACAGCAACATTCTAGAGTGTGTCTTTTTATTCTCTCATGTTTATATCCTCTTCAGTTAGAACTCATTTTCTTGTTGTATGTTACCACACTCCTAATTATAGAGTGTCATCTATAATGAAAGACACAGTTATATGTAACCAAAGTTAATATACATGAAACCATCAGGAAACAGATGGATGTTCAGCTTTCCAGAACTGATTAGAATTGTTAATCAGAGTTCAGAGAAGAGTGTGATCATAGCCAAGATATGTACATGTCCCATGTATTCTTGGAAAATTTCCCAACAATCTAACAATCCACAAATCCCCAAGATTATCAAAAACCAGTTTAGGTTATGCCCTACCATATTACATTTTTAACAAATACATTTTATTATATATCTTTAGGAAATACAATATAGTATTAAGGGAGATGGCAGACAGACATAGTTTAACTATAATTAAAAATTAACATCTGTCCTCTCATAATTATTCATCTTGTGGTTTTCATGACAAAAGAAGTAAAAAAATACTCTTTTAGCATGAGCTTCACATACACTATGATTCTATTTCCTATAATTCTCATGTCCATCCTATGTACCTGCTACTTTGTATCCTCTGACCTTTTACCTTTGAATGTGTTACTTCCTTCACCAAGGAATCAAAAGCTATACAGCTGCTCCTATACAACTGTTGCATAATGAAAACAAATGTGAGAGCATGAAACCTATGAAAAAATAATGAATATGTGATTAAAAACAAGAATGAATTTTCATTAGTAGATGCAGTAAACCTAGCTTTTATAAGAAGATGGTAAAGAAAAAATGACAACAAATATCTATGTAATACAAATGGAGTTTTAAAATTTAAGAGATTGACAATTTACTCTTCAAGGCCTATTTTCTATGAAATTGAAATATTCAGTATATTTCATTTATGTACACAAAGAAATATGAATTTTTTAGTAAAATCACTGTGATAATCACATCCAACACATGTATGATCAAAAGCAGTTCTATTTCTTTTCCTGGAAAGTGTCTTATTAAATTGAAAATGAATGATAACACCAGTGTATTGTAAAATTGAGATCTCTTGCTTTGAAGCCCAGGGTTATTTTCACTCTAGTAAATTTCTATTCTAACAAATTGCATGGGAACTATTAATAAAATCATTTAGTCCCACATCCCTAGTTAAGCTTCTACCTGCTATCTTGGAGATTTCAGTGACCGAGTCTGTTCCAGATCACACCGATGGCGCGAGACAGCAGCCTTCCGTGGGACTTTTCTTGCTCCCATCAGCATGATCATTTCTAGTCCCACCACCAAACTGACCGGGCAGCAACAGACATTCACCTTTGAGACAGCAACGTTTAACACCCCTGCTGCCTCTGCCGATCCTTTCTCACCCACAGACAGCTCTGGCCCTGACAAGTGTGGGAGGCTTTTCCAGACTCAAGAGAATGACACTCTGCTGCCCCCACACTCCAGGTTAACAATTTGGATGATGAACTCTCTGTCATCATAAATTTGGTAAATGGGGGGGGGGAGAGAAAAATGAGAAATTTTTTTTTCTGTAATATCTGTAAGGTATCGTAGAAGTCTCTGGTGTTTGTTATACCCTTCTATAATGACATATCATTCTAAGTTCTTTCAGTTTATTATCTCGTTTACTCCTCTTAGTTGCCTAAGGGTGTTTGCTGTTTTCCTCCTTTAGCTATCTCATTCATTCTGCACAACATCCTACAAAATACGTAACATTAAAATCAGTGTATAATAAGGAATGAGGCAGGTTAATGAGGAAGGTTAAGTAAGTTGCTTCGCGTCACATAAGAAGTAGCTGGGGTAGGAATCAAACCCAGATCTGAAGGGCTGCAGAGAAACAGTGGGCGTTAGTACAGAGCTTCTGTTTTAGGTAGAGTCACACTGCTCCCTCTTCTGGTGACATACATGCAGCAGTTCCAGCTTATTTTGATATCCACCTCTCACCAAAAGTGATGAAAGGACTGAAGTCTAGTCCAAATTTTAAATCATGGAAAAGAGCTTAAAAGAGGAAGAAGAATTCAGAAATTAAGATTATTTTAAATAATGTGAGGCATGACTGGATAGATCCCTTATAATTCCCCATCAGACTGTCACAGTCTCTGTGACGCCTGGGCAGTAGAGAGGAATGAGGAGGCTCTTGTGAGCAGTGTCACCTTGGACGTGGCAGAGGCTCGACCTGCAGGCTGTGCTCCTTGCTTGAGCCCATCAGTTCACTTTGGAGCCTTCCTCAACATCATCTTTTTAACGTTGGCTTGATTTCTCCTCTGTCTTTTAGAGGGCCCAGATATTCTTATGCACCTACTCCTCTATTTTTATTGGAATTAAAAAATTCAGCACTTAAAAAGATGATGTTGAGAAAGGCTCTAAATGATTGTTATTTCTCTTGAGAGCCAAACTAAATAGCATAGAAAACAACAACAACAACAACAGGCAGAGCCTGCTTAATTTCCTTAGCAATTTAAATTTTTATAATAATGTGCATGTATTATATTGATAAAGATAGACTTGATTTAAGTAAGAACTAATTTCTAAGAGGCAAGAGGACCATTTTATTTTAGTGTTCACTAAGCTTCCCAAATCACGTTGCTCAGTATTTAGTCATTAATCCATTCACTCATTTCATATTAGGTATCTGATATTCTAGGATAAGTGGGGGATAAGATTTTTGGAGTATGTAGTCTGGGTGAGGAGAACAGCACCAAAAGTGTGAGAGAATTAATACAAAGCACAATATAGTATTACAGTGTAAAAAACCCACAACTATCTAATACCATTATTATCACCTAGCAGACATAGGAACATTTTGTAGTTGGTGAAATTCATATCATATATTGTACATAAAGTGACTGATTATAGGAAGATCCTGTTTACACCATATAGATTATACTACTGCACAGGAGTCTCCAAAATGATCACACTGTATACATGAAAAGATACTGGGTGGGCGTAGAAAAAAACCTCATCTCTCATACAATGTTGGAGCTCTAGAGGTTTTACTTTCAGACCTTGCTTCCCGTTTGGCAACCACTTGTGAGCACTGAAGTGCAGACTATGCTACAGTTCACTGTGATAGTTTCCAAAACCACTGATCTTGGACTGTGCATACATGCTGTTCAAGATTCATTCAGTGATGCTTAGGTTGTTTTTTTTAATCCCTTTGCATCATTCAGTTTGTTCCATTGAATTGCAAGAAGAATGTCCAGGTGTATGCTAATATATTACGTAAATCCCAGAAGAAATACAAGTCTGCTATGACAAGCCTGAAGTTCCTCAATACCAATCTCTTCCTGTCCCTTTGAAAAACTGGTTTTCACTGTGCACTTCTCTATTAACTTGACGTTTTTAGGTAAGCATCATTGCATTTGTACAGAACAGACATTGCAGCATTCAATGAAAAGCAGAATTTTATTGGAGCATAATTGGATAATGAAAATCACTGTCTTAGTTAAATGAATAATGTGAAATCATTTCAGCTACTTGTAGGCAGCAAGAGGGAGGTTAGGGCGGGGTGAGTGTTTGCAATATCCAACCACGAGGCATCTAGGAGTGGCACTGCGCTCTCACCGGACGTGTTGCCTTTTTTCATAGTCCTTTTTCCTCTTAATTCTGGTCTCTCTCTCTCCTGTCTCTGTTTTCTTTGTTTCTCATCATGCCTCTCTGCCTGATAAATTTGTCCTGCCAAGCATACCTATTTTGAGCATGTACTGTACGCTAGGGCTGATGGGTTGTAGCATACATGAGTTAGGTAACTTTCACCCTGAGGCTGTGGGACGGGTACCAGGATGTTGCTGTTACACCATGAAGAAGCTGAGACAGTCAGAACACTCCTGAAAATTCACACAGCTTGTGGAGCTCACAATCTTAATCGCTCCTATACACTTTGCTGTGTGTGATGTGATACACTACTTAACAAGCTTGAGCCACGGAGATTCCTGTGTCAACTCGCTCCCTTTGCACACTCAGACTTTGGAAGCCAATAAATTCCACCTTCAACCTGCTCACCCCCATCGGTCAGTTGTGTGCCTAGAAGAGGCTGTTAGTTTTCTAATTTGCCTTTGGATTCTTAGACCACGTCTACCTTACAAAGAAAGTGGGGGAAGTTGCTAGACACAGAAGAGGAAAACATCAGATTTTCTGGATCTGAATTTACCCACATGACACAGCTGTTTTGGTTTTAGCCTCAGGGTGCCTTTTTCCTAAAGCTTACCTATGCTTCAGAAGCTAGTGTTGGCCGTCTGTTGCTGCTAAAATGAGGAATAATTCGTGCCTATTAGCAAGAGAGTTTACCTCCAGGAAACCACTGAAAGTCAGTACAAATCAGAAGAGTTTCGGCAGGAGCCTAAATTAATCTGCAGGAGCCTTTCAGAGCTGCAAGCAGCATTACTCCCAAGCACAACAAGGTCAGCCCAGTCACGATTTTAGCTCTGCTTCTAAAGCAGGAATGGTTTTTAAAAGAGAACTTGCCTGTTGCTTCATATTGGAGGGGGAGCACATTAAGAAAATGTGACTAATCAAATGCTAGAAGACTGGAAAACAGAAGTTTTCTGATTAGTAATGCAAAGCTGGGATCATGTCTTCTTCTATTTGTCAAAATGGGGAACATAAAATCCTGCTAACCTATTCAGCTAGCTGAAAGGTTTCCATGACAACGGTGGGAACTTGGAACATTTGGTACTCTTGTCTTCAAAAATAACCTCTCAGTATAGGCAAGAGAGTGTTCAGAGCACTAACCCACTTCACCTGTGCTGTCCAAGGTAACTATGTGGCCATTATTTTGGTCTCTTACTATTGGACCAGAACTTCAAAATGCTCGTTTTTCTACAACATAGGAATAAAAATTAAGAAACACATCCTAGAATAAATTTTGCTTAATCTCAGCTAATGACAGCATTTCCCATTTGTTTGCTCATTAGTTGACACCCCTCCATACACCCCCCCAGGAAAAGAACCAGCTTCCATGCAAGACATTATAGACACAAATATTGTTTCTTTTTTCTGTTTAAAACAAATCAAGTTGAAAGTGGAAAATATAGCTTTCTCATTTTCTTTTCTGCCATGAACACATGTTCACAGTAGATAATAAAGGGAGATTTTTTTTACATGCTTAGAAAAAAAAAGGATCCATTATCTCACAAGCCAGAGAGCCTAAATGTTGTTAAAATTTTGGGATATGTTTGTACTGTATATCTACTCTATATACTCGTTTTTAACTAAACTATTACTTAAGCTTGACCCACATAGATGAGCTTGGGTTATAGAAGATTTAGTATAAAAATGTACTTCCCCAACATTGTAAATAATCACTAATGTAGCAGTGGTTCCAAGACAAAATAATGGCTTAGTGAGTACTCAAATGTAATTCACCTGCCTCAGCTGTGCACTTGGCATTCCTTCTTCTCCAGAAAGTGGCTCTGATTGGTCTGCTGGGCATGTTCCAATGGGGAGCATATTTATTCAATCCTTCCCCAGGTGGCACATTTAGTGTTAGGTACTACAAGTGACAGGAAGCCCACTGGACCATTTCAGCCTTTCCTGCGCAGGAGGCAGCTTCAAGGGCTCCATCCAGGATACCTTATGCACAATGTCATATCTTTTGTCTTTATGTGTTTGTATATGCTGCCAAATAACACGTTGACTGCTTATATCAACGAATTTTGTTATTCACCTGGGAGATAGTTGCAAGACCTCTCTGTCCAGCACACAGAGTCAGCTTCCAGTGATCCTTTCCTCTGGGAAGTGAGGCATAGAAAGGCTCAGAAATCACTCAGGCTCACTTTAAGCACACTTCATGTCTTGGGACTTTTGTGTTTTGTAGTCCTGCACTGTTAGCAGTAGGTTTGAAATAAAATTGGGTATATAGCTGTTTCAGAGATAAGAAACAGAATTTGAGTTACTGTCATGCAATCATTCTGTATGCAAGCCAGCCACTGAAACATTAAGAATTCAGCATTTTGGAAGTATTCCTCTATAGGTTTCCATTTTCATTCTCTCCCTCAAAATATGTAATTTAAAAATATTAACATTATTTTTTCATTTTGTACTATAATGTTTATTTAACATGTTTAAAAGAACATTTTACTCTACAACTCTGTGAGGCATGTTGATATTCTGGTCATTGTAATTGGCTACACATTATCACTTGAAACAATTTTGTTCTATAAAGAAGAAAGATTCAAAACTGATTCACACCAGACTTCAAAAGTCCTAGATATCCCACTACTACCTTTTAAGCATCTAATGGTACCAAGATGTCACCTTACCACTGTGCCATTATACTCCACAATTTTCTTTAATCTAGGGAGTCCAAAATTTATTTTCCTGTTAAGTTACTCTTGGACAATTACGTTGTTTCCAAGTTTTGCTATTAGATATAGTGCTAAATCTGCTATATCTCTGCACAAATTTTATTCTCACCTTCTCTCTTTGCTTTACTCTAATTTTATGGGTCTTCTTATAGACAACAAGAGGGCCAAAAATGGACAAAAGCACTACAGTTGATTGTCAACAAACAAGTTAATATGAATCATTATTGTATTGAAGTCACTAATTACCCACAGAGTATCCAGAATTTAGATGACCTACCTATAGCATCCTTTAAAAAAAGCAAAACAAATCACAACAAAATTTGTAATGCATTCACTTTAAAAAGCCTTAAGAATATCCCCTTTTTATAGATCCATCTATTATTTATGTGCAGAATTCTTGAACTTTTCCATCTATCATGTTATGCAGAAGCTTTGCAGAATAAAACCTTCCTAGGCAGCTCCTAGTCATCTGGGGCATCCTAAGCTGTTATATTTATTCATGTTTCGCTGCACACACTAAGTAAAAAATTGGCAAGATGATACAGGGCTATGGATACTCAGCTTTGTTCTTAAGTTTGGAGTCAGGCAACATTTCATTTTCTATCCATCTTCTTTGGAAAATATAAGAAGAATCTGATTTAATCCCACACCGAGGAGGCAGCCAGGTCCTAAACCATCTCGTGATGTGTATTCAGGAGAAGATTGCTCAGTGAGAAGTCGACCAAAGTGGTGGGTAAAAGTGTGGCCCGAGAGCTGGACTACTTGAGCTTCCGGCTGGGTGACTGTAAGCTAACCAGTGATCCTACAGACTGTGGGGAAAGAGAGCAAACAAGTTATGGTTCCTACCTTGCTGGAAATCTATGGAAAAAGAGCATCAAAACTGAAAAAAATTTACATAAGAGAACAGAGAGACCAGGGCATCTCACACTCAGCCTCAGGATATTTTCTGCTTGTTATTATCTTAGCATTGAGAGTGATGTTTTCACCCATAGAAGATTAAATCTTTCTGAAGGTGGACCCCACACACCACACACACACACACACACACACACACACACACACACACACTCGTAGAAAGGCTGGAGGTAGGTATTTTCTCTCTGTGTGTATATGTATGCACATATGTACATTGAAGATTATACATGCAGATACACAAACATGGAAACATTCACATACACAGAAACATTTACATACACGCATACACATTATTTTCTCCCAAGCAAAATGAGTGACTCATCGCTCCATTCTCATTCTCACTGACTCTTCTCTATTATTTTTCTTGCTCAGCTAAGAGTAAGAAATCCAGCTCTTGGATCAAATCCAAATTCTGCTTCTTGCCAATATTTCAACCTCAGCCAAATTTACTTAACCTCACTAAGAATGATTTTACTCATCTGTAAAATAAAAATTAAAACAATGTCATTCCATAGGAAATTTCTGCAGATGTAAGCAATAACCTACATAAACTTTAACATAATATCTGGCACATTATTAAGAGTTCAACTTATGCGAGGTTGCAATTAGTAATTAAATTATCATAATCAATGCAAAAACCATCTATTGACTTGGAGCTCATTATTATTACCCTCCTTCTGGGATTTCACGACTATTAGAAATCATTTGTTGGGCTCTTACAGGGAATATAACATTATTTTCTGTGATTGCCTATGGCTGTTAAGATATAGCAGACTGGCTCCAGAACTTCCATATGGCCTACAGAGGGAGCAATTCTCTCCCTGCTTTAGTGTCATGTGACCTCAAAGCTTAATTTCCGTGTATGAAGAAGATTGTTACCCATAGGAGCAGGTTTTGTGAAGGAATATGCAATATTTTAGACACACAGAGAGGCACGATTTTTTTAGGATTTTAAAAAATCATTGTGTTGGCTCCTTTCCAAAACAGGGAGTTCTCATCAGGAGAAATAAGAGCTTGATCTTCATCCATACGGACTGTGAGGGTGGTAATGTTTGAGTGCCGTGATGCCTGCTATGTAGAGTGTTTGGGGAGGTCTGTCCTTTTGCTCTTAGCTCCTGGCCGAGTGGACACGCTCATTCTGCTAAAAGAAATTGTTTTCACATTCTATAGAATGAGCTTACCATTAAGTTTGCTTCCAAATTGTTCTTATGAAATAAATTACTTGAAAAATCTAGTAACTGTCAAATTATGAATAGAAACAAATCATTGGATGTGCATTTCCTTCATACATCCACAACCAGATAACCGCGGTAAGAGGACAACTGTAAGGGAGTGCATGCTCCCTCCGGAGTGGCCCGTGTCTTTGTAACTTTCTCCAGCTCTGGCCCAACTATAAATGTAGTATTTAAGTAATCACCACTCTGCTGGCAAAGGGAGGAGAGTTAAATTAGGACAGATAATCTCTTGCAGTGCACAAGATCATGAACTCTGGAATTAAAAAGGCCTATATTCCTGTGTTGTCAGCTTTTCTGTCAGTACAAGAAATACCTGAAATAATCAATGTGCAAACAGAAAAGGTTCACTTGACTCACACCGCTGAACTGATGGCCAGGGAGGAGGTGGAGAGGGAGAGAGAGGGAGAGAGAGGGAGGGAGAGAAGAGAGAGAGAAAGGGAGGGAGGGAGGGAGGGAGATGGAGAGAGAGAGGAAGAGAGAGAGGGAGAGAGAGGGACAGGGAGAGAGAAAGAGGGAGGGAGAGAGGAGAGAGAGAGAGAGAGAGAGAAGGGAGGAGGGTGCCACAGTCCCACAGACCTGTTAAGATACACCTCCAAGGACTAAAAGAACTCCCACGAGGCTCCACCCCTTAAAGGTTCCATTCTCTTCCAATAACACCACCCTGGGTCCAATCCTTTCTTACATGGGCCTTTGAAAGGTTGTTCAAGATCCGAACTGGCAGTTCTGATTCACTTAAAAGCTAAGTGATATGGGGCAAATGACTTCATTTCTATTACAGTAGCTTCTCCAGTTGATAAAGTAGATGATAAAGACCGTACTAAGTATACATGGATCTTTGAGAATTGAATAATAATACAGAGTTGGCACAAGAATGAAAAGAATAGATGTTGTTTCTGCTCTTTGTCAGGGCACTGGGCAGGGGGATGGTGGCACAAAAGCTATTGCATCTGTGTTCTGCTAGTCCGAGCCTGTGTTACTAGGCTTCCAACTTGGGGAAACCAGCAGATGCCTGATCTGATGTTAGCAGGTCATTTCTCTTGTGCAAAAGTCCCATTTGCAGGCCTCCTAGAAACTGTTATAGAATGAAGCACATAAAAGATTCATGCACATTCGGCAGTTACCTCCTGGATAACACTTCTCAGGGGATTGATTAAGGAATTTAATTTAAACCAACAGAACCAGTAGTATTTCTGCTGATCCCTCGTGTAGCCGTGTTAGTGAACATAAATATACATGGACAGGCTTCAGATATTCTCTGATTCTTACAATTATCTAGTTCAAAGGAAAGCAAACTGATTACCATATGCATGAAACTGAGAAACAGAAAGTTCTGTTCTGTGTCAGCAGGAGGAGGAAAGGTTGTTCTGAAATATGAACGAAGTGCTACCTTTATTTGATGGGTTTCAATGCTCTTACAGAGAAAATAATTGCCAAAATATGACACATGGAAGCAAATAATGTACTCTTTTCAAGTTGTAGTTCAGACTATGACCAAAAGTAGTACTAACATAACCCATGCAATAATATATGTGTAAGGGATTAAAAGATAAGAAATAAACATGTGCAACGCTTTTATTATGTTTAGTTATAATTACACATTTAAAATAATAATGTCTAGCACTCTATTGAACATCAAAGAGTTTTCCTTTTAAGTAATATCTGTCACAGAAGCTCAACACATAACATAGATAAAAAGGTAGAAATTCTCTGGTTAAATTATGAGTTAAATTGCCTCTCCAAGGATCCTCAGAAATAATCCCTAAAATAACCCTCTGTAATTCAAGGACTCAAAAGAATATAGCTTGAAAACAGTTCATATAATATATCACATTTTACCTAACACCTTCACTGTATTTTATGTCATAAAAGTTTCATGATATAGATTTTGACTCTTATTTTTGCAAGAAATTAAGCTTCAGAAGATATATATTTTCCAAAATCATTTTATAATATGAATGCCAGCATTTGACCTCAAACTTAAATCTTGATCTAGATGATGCTTGCATAACTTTGGCAATACTTATGTTTTCAGCTAGATACTTTGCCCTGTGGGGTGTTTTACGCTTTATAACACATCTGACACATCTTTTGGAGTGTTCTGCCAACTCAGAGCTATCAAATGTTTCTCTAGACATTACCAAAGGTCCCATGGGATGGAAGGTGCTAAAGAAAATAAAATGACCTGAGGTTAAAAACCATGGTTCTGAATCCAATGGTTTTTTTTTTTTTCTTCTTTTTTTCCGGTACTGGGGATTGAACTCCAGGCCTTTTGCTTAAAAGGTAGGTGCAGTACCACCTGAGCTAAATCTCAGGCCTAAATTGAGTGTTCTTAACCTACTATTAAAGATTCCAAAACGTTCAATGAAATTCTAGGAATCCCTGAACTTGAGTAGAAAAGATTTACACCTTTATTTTCACTAGCATCTGTTATAAATATATTTTCCATGATTTGTGTAGGAAACAGGTGCTACTAATATTATCAAATTTGTGATTTATATCCAAAAACCACCAGTATAACAATTCTTCTAATTACAGTTATTGCACATATTTCAAGGTATCTATTTACTACCTCAAAAACTATGGGAGGTTTTCCACTCACTGTATCATCTTATTTTATACATTACAGAAGACTGTATAATCATATTTTAAATTGTTAACCACATTTGAATTACATTCCTTTGAAATCCTTTCTTTAATTTTTCTGCATTTGCACATTGCCTGAGAAGACACCTGTTGGTTTTATTTGATGGCAAAGTGGAGCTACAGGTGCTGGGGGCTGTAGCTCAGGGATAAAGCACTTGCCTAGCGTGCATAAAGCCCTGAGTTTTATCTCGACACCAAAAAAAGAACAGGATGTTTTGTAATGCAAAATCTTTCATGAAGCCTTCGTCTAAACTCCCTGCATCTTACCACCTTACATTTGGGCAGACACATGGTAAAGTTATTTGGTGGCACAGTTATTCAGTGTCTAAGAACATAGGCTGTATTCCACCTACACTCCAACTAGCTGTAATGTTACCCAGCTTAAATAACTCTGTACTCCAGCCACTAAACTTGTGGTGAAAAAGGAGTATAATAATGCATACACTATGCCGGGCCTTGAAACGTTAAGCACATAAGAAGAATTTAAGAACAATAAATTTTATCATCATTTTTAATTTAATATCTTAGAATACAGCGTCTGAAGCTGAGAATGGTGGTGCACACTTACGATGCCAGAACTGTGGGGGATAAGTTAGAAAGATTACAAGTTCAAGCCGGGCCTGGGAAACTAGCAATTTAATAGGACCCTGTCTTTAATAATAATAATAATAATAGGCTGCAGATATGGGCCAGTGCAAAGGTCTTGGATTTAATCCTTGATACTTAAAAATAATATAATTAAATATAATTGTTTAGTAAATATTTTGTCAATAGTAGTGGTACTGGAAAGTATAGAAATCTCTGACATATTTGTCAGGGAGAACAAAATATTTACATTTGTCTCTTTCCTGGCTAGTGGTCCTGAGCATTTTTCTTTTTCACGAGATATATAAAAACCTCATTGATTTAAAGAGGAATGTGAAAGTACTCAAAATTCCATTTATTCTTATACACTGTAGAAGTGGACAAGGTGCTTATTTCACAGTCCTGTGCTCAATGAGTGGAACAGTAATTACAGAGGTACACCGGGAATTGTTGGACGGAGTGGAGCTCCAAGCCCCGGGGTCCACCATTTACCAGCAGACACTTGTGGATCACACTTTCCACCGTACTCCGTTCTCACTGGAAAGAATTTCTTTTCTCATTTGATGCCAATTCATGATAAATGCTCACAAAGGCATGAAAATTTCAGTTGCCAGACCATCTGGCTACTGGTTATTTCATCCTATTTTTTTCAGCCAAGAGAATCACCAGTTGCCCTGTTTCTATGGAAACTGAAGCTATGGTGACAGTTCGTGACTTAGATGAACTGTCTCCCCGCTTGTTAAACGTGGCCTCTAGGGGTCGCAAGCACACATTGTACTACTGTTGCTGCAGCCAGCGTCTCGCGTGCGATTTGCTCATCTTCACTACTCTTACTTGTATTGTTTCTTCTGAGGCACTTGGGGAATCAAGCAGAGTTTTATGTGAGAATAGACAACCCTGTTTTATCCTTCCCAGGGATGGATGGATGGGTGGATCGTTAAACAGATCAGTGGATCATTTTGTCACTCGAAAGCATAAATAGAGTATTTCAAAAGGAAGCCACTTTTGTGCTTAAATGTTTTCAAGGTAGAATTCAAGTTACATAATCTAGTAAACAAACAAAATATAATGATATTAAAACTGCAGCCACATATGAATGAAATGTATTAGCTGGCTTTCCGTCACTGTGACAAAATGTCTGAAATAATGAATTTAATAGAAAGATAAGTTACTTTGGCTTCAGAGGCTCCAGGCCATAGTTACTTTCCCAGGCTGGGCCCATGGTGGCCTAGTACATCATATCAGGATTACGTGGCAGAAATCCATTCACCTCATTCCAGGAGAAAGCAAAAAAAGAGGAAAAGTCCAGGTTGCAAGACTCCCTTCAAGGTTATGTTACTTACCCAACTAAACCACTCATCCTAAAGGTTCCACTCCCTCCCACTAGTGCCGCAGGATAGGGACCAAGCCTTCAATCTATAGGACACTTTGGGGACATTCAAAGGCCAAACAGTATCAGTGAGTAACATCCACTCAGCAAGTGATGACATAAATTTTCACAAAAGGATAGACGAGATCGGGCACGTTCAGGGTGGTATGGCCATAGACAAAGGATAGAATACAACAATGTACATTGTATTACTGGTAAATACTATTTCATGAAGCTTTTGTTTAGGTATTGTATGTTGCACCAAGTTGCAAGGTAAAATGCCTTTCTTGACAGAGAGTGAATGGTCTGAAAGTTATTAACAGGAAAGCTCTTTTACTTTCTCTCAACCCAATATGTAACACTGCCTCAAATCGTTTTCTAATCATGCTACACACTCCAATTTTCTGAAAACATTGTGGACATATGGCTACACATCCTTACACAAACTCATAACTCTAACTCTCTCAGCATGGGTGCCAATGTCTGAATCAGTGCTGTCTGTCCTTCCAGCACCTCCTCTGGGAGTGTTCTCCCAACCCCATCAACTTGATTGAATCCTCTTAGAGCAATCTCTAAGTCCTTCATGCATCCTACCACATAAGTGCCTTCCAACTTCCATGTCTTTCATCTTCATAATTGTACATCATTGGTCACAGTGATCCCAATGCTTCAAGTGACTGTGAAGAGCAGCTAAGTGTGAGGACCAAGGATCAAGCTCACCTTTTCAAAATGTGAGATGGATTTTTAAATATTTATTTGTGTTTGTTTACATGTTTTAAAGTCTTGCTATGTAGTTCAGGCTGGACTTGAATTTACTATGTAGTCCTGGCTGGCCTCAGCTACACAACAATCATCCTGCATCAATCTCCTGAGTGCTGAGACCATAGGGGTGTGCCACCATGCCCAGTGAGATGCTTTGTAGCAAGGGTAGCACATCAGAGAACTTTTGACTACCCTATGGGTTCTAAGTGACAATAACATCCAATAGTACTGAATAACACAGTGAGCAATCTAGCCTCCTTCCACATTTTACCCACCTTCTGATTGCAAATCATAGATATCCTTGATGCGTTAAAACAGAAATTTTATTATAACTTGTATCTAAAGCCTCAAGATCATGTGTGTGGTTTTTTGAAGCAGTTATATTTAAAATATGGATTAAGGGTGTGGTATTGGGGTTAAAGGTGTGCATAATGGAACCCCTCACCCTGGGTATTGGTGGCACAAATCAACAGTTTTGTTACCTGGGTGGAAAATGAAGGCACAGCAAGAAGGCAGGCTGTGGGTGCTTGTTAGCCTGCTGCTTTCTGCCTGCCACACCATGAACTATTTCTGTTTTGTGATATTCCTGTGCCAAACTGGCCTTCCTTGAGTTACCTTACTGTGAATCGAAACAAACTATGAGATGAAATACACCTGTCTATCTTTAACTTTGGGTTTCATATATTTTGTCTCAGCAACAAGAAAAGTAGCTAAGACAGATTTTGTAGCAGAAATGGGGCCATTGCTAGCAACATACCTAGCCATATGCTTCAGGAACCTTCAGAACTGGCTTGCAGGAAGAATTTGGAAAGATTTGGAGATGCCACTAATGAAGCATTCATGGAATGCTCTGAGCTTAAATTAAAGCTCAGGAGGCCAGAATGCTGAGAAGCAGGCAGCTGGTAAAGATCAGGCTCAGGGGGTTTGTTAGAAACAATTACTACATTGGCTATGGAACTCTAGACAATGTGTGTTATGCTTTGCCAGAAAATTTATCTGTGTATTACTCTTGTCCAGAAATTTTGCCTGGGACTGAGGGACAAGGGCAGTGTGCTAATTCATCTGTATAGAATAAATGTCAAGGCAGTCTAATGTTGAGATGGTGCTATGGCTACTGTTGGGAGCTTCTAGCTAGATATGTGTTGAGAATCAAGAGCACAGCACAGTGATTTAAAACATTCATAGTGTAGCCAGAAAAGAAGCACCAGTAAAGCTGTATACTTCAAAAATGACAAGAGGAGACTTGTTTGCTGAGAAGAAAGAGGCCATTACAAAAGATTGAAGCAGTAGGACTCTACCTTTGCAAACTCAGAATTGCAAAGTGAAAACCTTGCTTTTCTCAAGGCAGCCCCACAACACCATATTCCAGGATGGCATCAAATGAGAGAATTTATTTCTTAGGATTGGGTTCAGAGCAGTCACCAATCAGACATTCAGTCCCTCTGGAGAGGACAGAAGGAAACCTGGCACTGCTCCAGCTGGTGTAGACCTTGGTCTCATGCACATAGTGCTGGTTTTAGGCTATGTAAGATCAGGAAGGCTTCCACTCAGATTTTAGAAGAATGCATGGGAGGTGAGGCAGTGTGTGAGAGGGTAGTGTGTGAAGCTCTGATTGGGAAGTTGAAGTACAGTGATGATATCAAAATGTTGGAAAAGCCAACAGTGTGGATCTTTTGAGGAAAACTTCAAGAAGGCAGCAGGGCTGACCCAAGAGAGAAACCATGGCAGTTACAATCACCAGTAGTACCATCAGAGTGGAGCCTCCCAAGTTTTTTGGAGTTCACATCTTGCCACAGATTATCCCAGATGGTTGAATGGAACTATGGGATTTATTATTTCCTTTGCTGTATTTTGGTCTTGCTGTGGTCCTGTTCCTTTCTGTTCCTCAACTGGTACCTTTTGGAATAGGAAAGTTTATCTTTTGCCGCTGTATGTTGGAAATGTTTAACATGTTTTTATTTGTAGAGGACTTCACAGCTAAGACTTTGCCTTAAGTCTCAGAAGAGTCTTTGGATTTGGACTTTTCAACAATGCTGAAATCATTAGTACTTTGGCAGCTCTTAGAGATAGATAAATGCCTTTTGCATAAAGGGTTACACATGAGTCCCTTAGGGGCCAGAGGCAGAATGTTATGGCTTTTATCTATATGTTCCCCTAAAACCTCTTGTAGTCATAGATGGGGCTTTTCTAGGGTGGCTGGATTTAAAATGTGTAAATGTGAATTAAAGATGTGATACTACCTGAGAGTATAGATAGTGAATGCCCCACCCTAAGTGTTGGTGGTACCAATCAATGAATTTGTAGCCAGTGTAGAATATAAAAACAAAGGAAGAAGGCAGGCTTGTTGCTGCTCCTGCTCTTGTTTACTGGCTTGCTACCTTCTGCCTGCCATACCATAAACTATTTATCCTCTTTGATGCCCCTCTACCATGCTGCCAAGCCCTGGTGACTACAGAAACCCATGACATATGAGCTTCCACTTTTGACATTGAATTATCTCAGCAATGAAAACATTAACTAAGATAGTAGTAAAACTACTCTATATTGTTTTTTATGTTGCCCTTCAGGTTTTTTTTTATCAAACTGCACTAAAAATTGTCAAATTGCTGACTCCATGATTAATATAATTCACAATCATATGACTGACCAGTTAGGACACATTCTACCTACTAGTAATACAAATGTGAACTAAGTTTTAGAAAACTCATTGTACAAGATGCATACTCATGTTTATAATAGTAATCACAATAGTAAGCCACAATAGTGAAATACTGAAAGTGGCTTGTTGGATAAGGAAAATGTGGTGTCTACAGATAATGTAGACATCCATAAAGTAGAATTAATTTGAAAATTTCTTCTTATTATTGAAAAATCTTTCATAGCAAAATGGATCAATCATGAGAGCAGAATACTAAGTGAAATAAGTTAGCCACAAAAAGTTAAACATTACATGGTTTCTTTAATATGAGAACCCCAACACATAAATAATATTAAGAGCAAAATAAAAGAGCCATGTTAAGAAATAAGGAGATAAATTCTGTCAAGATGGGAAGGGGATCTGGGAAAGAAGGTAGAGGAAATAGGACAAGGAGGCAAGGTGAATAAAATTGATCAAAATGTGATGTATAGGTGTATCAGACCCACAAGCTGAATGGAATCCCTGTGTATTGCAAACATACACAAATAAGCATTTTTTAAAAGAACACTACAGTAAATGTTAAAAATACTTTAAAATGTATTACAGTAAAAGACACACTGTCATTAATTCCCCTCAAAATACTCGGCCTTGAAATGAGAATTAACTTCTGTCATATACTGGTACAAATTCCCCAATGGTGAGTGTCATTGTGAACCATATATAAAATGTACCAATAAAGAATTCAATTAAAATAAGATAAGAAATAATACTAAGAAAAAATATACTCGGCCTTGTTTCAAATACACTTATCCAATAGATTTTGCCACTCTAAGCAGCAGTTCTGGGAGTCATTTTTGTGAGTGTCTTTAGTTGTGCTGTCCTGACCACCTTGATGTCCTGAACTAATTCCAAGTATTTACATTTCAAGGTTATTTTGGCTTTAAAGAACACCCAGGGGGTACACAGTGCTGAACTAATGAATAAGATGATTGAGGACACACTGCAGTGCTTTTATGAGCATATTTTTCTGTTGGATGGCATTTGGTGACAGCAGGCACCATAATTCTGATTAGGCATCATAAAAGCACAAAAGTCTTCCAGAACAGCTTCAGACACAACCAAGAACTATAGAATAAGTGTATATGAAGAAACAGGAATATTTTGAGATTGATGGCAATGTGCCTTTTTAAAAAAATTCATCACTCACTGTATATTCTGATCACCCCTTGTACATATAAAAGTGATGCATCTGATAAATAATAGTATCTATGTTAAGAGAAAAGTGAATTCAGCCTCATCCTACTGAACACACTTGTAATCTTAATGATACAAATTGATACTGTCTTTTCATTTGAAGTAATAGATGGCACATATCATCCCATATAAAGTATTCCTGCCAAGACTATTCGACCTAAATTTCATTTAATCTTAAAAAAATAAATATAGGTTGTGAATCAGTCACAAGATAGTTGGCCTGAACTTTTTTACTATGCCAATGTCATGAAAGACAAAAATTAGAAGGATCCAATGTCAGCTACCAAAGGCTTAAATAGTCATGGGAATGAAATACAATGTATGGTCTTTGACTCAATTTTTCTTTTTTTTGAGACAGGGTCTCGCTTTGTAGTTTAGGCTGGCCCTGAGCTCACTATGTAGCCCAGGCAAGTCTCGAACTCAGCAATCCTCCTGTCTCTGCCTCCTGAGTGCTGGGATTACAGGTGTGAGCCACCACGCCCGGCTCAATTTTGTTTTTTAAAAAATCAACAGTTATTTAAAAATTGGTAGTATAACTATATATAACTTAAAATGGATGATGTATGTTTAGAGTTAAATTCTTGGCTATAACAATGGTTTTGATTTTAACATAGTTAATGTGAAATATCTTTGTTCTAGAATTCATGCCAAAGTATTTAGTAGTTAAGTATTAGGAATGCTGAAATTAATTTCAAGTTTTTAATGAAATACTATGTATAGTTTATGATTTTATACAGAGAGAGTCAGAGAGGATCAGAATAAGAGAAAGTGAAATATAGAAAAATAGGAAAGTAAACTAGTAGTTAAAATTTTGACAATGGGTGAACCTAAGGGGCAAAAAATGTTCATTTCAGTGTTGGTGATTATTATTTAAAAAATCCGCGTTATAAATCCAGAATGTTGGTGGTAAGTTGTGTTATTGCTCCCACTAATCCCCCAGAGATGTCTGTGTCTTAATATCAGAAATCTATGAATGTTACTGCACTTTGTAGATTAAAAGATTAAATTAAGGATCTTGAGATGGGAACGTTAATTTAGATTATCCTGTTGAGTCAAATGTAATCACAAAAAGTGTAAGGGAAGTAGAAGGCTCAGAATAACATTTTATACTAATTTCTAAATTAATTTTATTAATTTATATGTACACATAAAGTTTACTTTATTTGCTATTCCTGGTGTATTTAATGGCAAAAATCATAGTCATAAGGCCTTAGTTTTAAATTGAATACACGTTTAAAATCTGGTATAATTCACAGAAAGGAGATTCAAGTACACAAAGTGCATGAAGAGGAAAATAATCTTTGCACCCTTTTGTTATCTGTAAATAGCATATATTATAATATAATAATTATATACTATAATATCAATAACATACTATAATAATGTTTATGAGAGCATACTTAATATATTCATAAAATATGATAATTATAATATATGATATTAATTATAAATAGTCAGAGGTATATAACAATACACTGAACTTCAAGGTGTCAATATTATTTTCGAATCCAAATGAAAGTAGTTTAGTTACTAAAAGAAAGATATGTGGCCCAAAGAAAAGAGGAAGAATTTGGATAACGCAATGACATCCCAAACTGTGCCACATTTTCTGAGCTATGACTCTCCCTGTCTCCCAGATTTTTGCCCCATGCTCACATTTGAGGTGTGTACTAGTTTTCCACTGCTTCTGGAACAAGTTCCCACAAGCTAAATAGTTTAAAGCAGTAAAACACTATAATGTTATAGTTCTAGACATCAGAAATCTAAGATCAAATTGTTGCCAGAATTCCCTACTGAATTCAGTCTAGAGGCTTCAAGTGAGAGTCAGTTTTTTTTTTCTGTTGTTTTATCCAGCTTCCAGGGGCTATTCATGGGATGGTTCATGACTATTTCCTGTACCCTGTGACCTCTGCTCCTTTAGTCACTGACAGCATGCTTTGTTCATAGCTTAGGAAGCTAACTCAACTCTATCAAATAAAATTGTCTGATGTAGGAATTAGGAAAAAACCTTCCAAACATTTTATAGTGGGTGATAAGTTCTTTCCTGAGGTTTTTCTTATGGCACTGGTGATGCTAGTGTAAGATGAGACGTGTCGCAAAAGTCTGCTCAAGGACCTGGCCCTGCTGTGTGTTTGTCTGAGACAGACAGGACGGGTCTGAGTGTCACACCTGCAGGTCAGGGATCCTCACCGGCAGCCTCTGCTTGAAATCTCAGCACTTCCACAAGCAAAATGAGTGTGTAAATAGGACCCACTGTCCAGAAAAAGCAGCTCTGAGCAGGGACATAGCAGGAAGAGGTTTTCTGTACCAGATGCTCATCTTTATTAACTTCAATTGGACAATATTTCCTCCTGCACAGTTATTTCCAACAATACTCAGCCTATAAAATTCATACTGTTCTCCAACACTGCACCATGTAGACAAGAATATCTGTGAAATTCATCTTCCTTCTTCCAAATGAGAACAGAATGCTATTTATATTATTGCATCATTTGGCATTAGTATTGCTTTTTTTGAGACAGGGTCTCGCTTTGTAGTTCAGGCTGGCCCTGAGCTCACTGTGTAGCCCAGACAAACCTGGAACTCAGCAATCCTCCTGCCTCTGCCTCCTAAGTGCAGAGATTACAGATGTGAGCTACCATACCTGGCATTGTGGTATGTGGTACTGATTGCTGGTGGGCATGAGTTACCACACCCAGTATCACTGTATGTGGTTACCAGGGATTGAAGCAAGGCACTTGCTAGGCAGGTGCTGGAACCACTGAGCTAGATCTCTGGTGCTACTATTGCTTTTTAAAGCAACCACAGACTAGTTTTCTAGTGTATTTTCAATTGAGAAACTATAGCTTAAAGTTAAAGAACAATCATGCTTGATATTTTTGTTTTTTGAATTTGTTAGTTCTGTGCACCTAAATGCCCTAAAGACTGGACTGTGCAAGCACAGAGAGTGCTTAATTAAACAAAGGTATTTTTCCTCAAACCAGACTACTCCTAGAGGCAAAATAAAACTTGACTCCTGTAATGAAGAAAAGGGGTCATGGGTTTCTAAAACACATAGTCAAAAACTGTAAAGAAATAACATTTCATAAGAAGTGTCAGGTCGTCACACTGGAGAGGCAGAAGCAGATTGGAAGCTCTTTCCCAAAAGATGAGGATCTCTAAGGGCGAGATGTGTAAGATCCGCCTCTTTCTACATACATCTTCTTACAAAGCTTCCACTGCAATGGGAGTAGCTCCAGCAGAAATTCCAGCCAAGGTTTTAACATAACAGAAGCCTAACTATAAAAAATTCAAATTACGGAAATAAACAGTGTAGAGAAAAACTTGAGGATGCGTACTGTGTAAGGCTGTAGCTGACTGATGTTTCGGACTCATACCACAAGAGCACCTTGACCTTCGTGAGGAGCATACCACCCACAGTTCGTGGGTAGAAGGAAAGCATGTTTTTCCCCAAGTCACATTTGCATGAGGGTCTCATGTTTACTATGCATAGCTTCCTGACATAACTGTAACGGAAATTTTACTTCTTATTTAAATAGGATCTTTTTCTGGCACTCATCCACAGAGTTTTAAGATCAGTTGTATGTTTACATATAGAGCATGCAATGGGCTGTTTCACAACTTGTTTTTCGTACCCTTTATTTTATCCAAGCATTCACAACCTGAAAACAAACCTCTACGGTCTTAGAATTCTTTGCTTCCTCTTTATTCCATCACCAGCCCCAACAGCAAGAGGTTCATTTATGTGGTGGGCAAGAGCCTATCTCTGCCATAAAGTTGTGCATCCACTAGATCTTCTGTCATCATCTTCATTTCACCACTTTCTTCAACTTTGGAATAGCATCTCTATTTTAAACTACTTACAAGTATTATTGAGATATATAACATTATGATAGGCCTAGTACGTAAGCAACTAATTCTTCTGAAGACCTATTTTTCATCCACTGATCTGCCAAATTGTTTTCTTTAACCTCAGTCAAAATAATGCTTTACATTAACATTCAATTGCTAGAAGAAACGGAGGAAATAAGTCCATTACTGTCGATCTCTAATTAATTTTTAATATACATTATTTAAATTTGTGTTTGAGCTAAATAACAAATTAACAGCTGGTATAAATCCTTATTATTACTAAAAGGAGTCAAAATCCATATTATTAAATCTCTAAAGTCTTCTGTGTACACAAAGGAATATCATTATGGCTTGTATCTAGATCCCCCCACCCTGGCCTTAGGAAGTCATTGATGGGGCTTTTCAGAAGTGGCTGCCTCTATGGTACATGGTGCTGGGACCCAGGTGTGTTATTTCTAAATCAGCCCACTGATTGGTTTGGCATAGTTTTGGCTAGGATTAAGGATGTGAGTGCCTGGGGTGAGCAGCCTGCATAAAATATAAGGTATAGAAAGAAGGTTAATGTGCTCTCACTTGCCTGCCTCTTTGTCATGGACTGTTTCTCCTCTGGGATGCCCCCTACCATGCCACCGTTGCTTGAAGCCAGCCAGCCGTGGACTGAAACCTTTACAAACTGTGAGCTAAATCAGCATTTCCCCCCTGAACTTCAGGGTATCATGTATCTTGTCTGAGCAATGAGAAAAGTAAGTAAAACAGATATTTTTTCTTTTACCTGCTAGATATACAGTACTTACAGAATCTCCATAAAAGGCCCATTTATTAATAGCCTTCTCTCAGCCTATGTGATTTCTCCCCGTCATTGTCTTCCTGCACAGCATATTAAACATGCTTCATCTTCATTGTTCCAAACAAGAGGTAAATGGAAAAAATATAATTGAGCAAACAAGAGTGTTAGTTGCAGTCAGAAACAGATAAGATCACAGTTTGATCCTCCTAAACTCATTAGCAATATCCAAAGATTCCCATCTGGCCCTGAAATGTGCTTTACTCTGGGGAGGTAAAGGGCCTCAATATCATGGCCTACCTGCAGTTAGACACAATTTACCTACATCTTTTCCTTTATTGCATTGATCAAATGCCCTCTACCTATGAAATACCTTGCTATCTTGGAGGGATTTACTTCCATCTAGCTGGCCTTTTCTTGCTATTTCACACTTGCTATGGTGGAAGCTAAGTAAGAGTTGCCTTATGGAAACATCCATTGATAAGCATCTTCAACTCTGATTCTTGTAACTACCAGTGGGAAGATTCAAGGGGGTGTTTAACATTATCTACATTGAGTTCAGGTGATGAAGGTCGATATCTGCTTGTATCCAGTCATGCTCTGCATCTTTTCCTTTGTGCTTACTGTTTTAAATTTATTTAATAAGTGATATGATTCAAGTATTTCAGTTTGATCTGGCAGCCTTTAAAATGGATCTCAATGATCTCCACTTCTGGTATTCACACAGTCATGTAACTCCCTTTCCTTAAGTGTGGCTGGACCCAGTGACTCACTTCAAATGGACAAATATAGCAAAAGTAATACAATTCTATTGTTGAAAATAGCTTTTCAAAGGACTTACTTTCTTCTAGTTGACCTTTTCTTACTATTTCTCTCTCTTGACTGCTATAATGGAAGCTGGCTGAAAGTTGTCCAGTGGAAATATCCAAGACAGTGAAGACAGCAGTCTCTTGTCCACCACCAGCAAGATACCAAGGCCTTCAGTCCAGCAGCGTGTGGGGTACTGAAAACTACCAACATCTATGTGAAAGAGCTCAGCTGACCCTCTCGATAAGACCAGAGACCCAGCCAACCCTTTGATTATAAACTTAGGCAAAGCCTGACACAGAATCAAACTATATCAAGCCCAGGTTCTTGGCCCACGTGATCCGGGAGATAGATATTTGTTGTTTTAAACTGCTGATTTGGGGGGAATTTGTTATGCAGCACAACAATAACTAGCATATTTCCCATACACACATCTATCCTGATGCTAATCACAGAGCACTGACATGCTAATCCCTGTGCTACCCACAAGCAGTCGAAGAGATTCTCTTTTACATGTGTTATTTTATACACACTCACCAGCATAGTGTCTTAGAAATAAAAGTGAATAAATACATGAGACTGAATGAAAGACTAGACTAGGCATTAGACTTTTCTGGGTAAGTTTTTTTTTTTCTTCTGAGCCAAGGAGATGCACACACAACCCCAGAGGAATTCTCTCTGACTCCCCTGAGGACCCATTATCATCTGTGATGATGTGAAACACAAGCCATCTGTCCACAGAGACCCTTTCAATTCCCCGTGCTGAGTTAAAAAAAAAAAAAAAAACTAGAAAAAATGCCCCATTTTCAAGAGCCTTTATTTCTGCCAGGTTTTATTTTCACTCTAAGCCTATTATTTTAAATGAGCTCACACCACGAAACATGCATTAACTCTGAAATAAGATTGTACTGACAAATAGCAATTTCATTACATCACAGGGATAATCAAAACTAAAGCGGTGGTTATGGCAGATCAAAACTGTTGCTGGGGCCTGGGGTCTCATAGATTATAACAGACTAGCCAATGCCACGCGAGCAGCCGGGGCTTCCTCGTCAGTCTTCAGCCTGTGTCCCGGGGAAATTCAACTCTAGACAGAAAAGTCACTTCTCTTTGTTCTTTGGTCTGGGCCCACTAAGGTAAATTACTTGCTAAAATACTGTATAAGTATCTTATTTTTAGGAACTCAATGCATCAATTAATAGATTCAACCCTCCGAATTATAAAGGAATCCTAGGTGAGCATGGAAAACATAAGCACGATAATGAATACTTTACCTGCCTTTCTGCCTTTATACGCAGACGATGCTGATTAATTACACCTGTCGTCACACAAGGCATGTCGAGGCACACCTCCTACATGGACACAGTGGATTTATTCAACCCCAAAGGAGAATGGCCAGGAAAGAATATACAATTTCACTTATCCAGGTTAAGAGCTCTGAAAGTGACACCTATAGGGGTCTGGGCTTTTTATAGAATTTTTTTTTTAATAACAACAAAAAAATGCGATGGGGGTTACAGCCAGTGTTCGCCACAGTGGTATTCGTTGTCACAAATAGCACAGGACGCTGATTGGTTGTTGCTCACGTACGTCATACATTCCGGTCAAAAAGTGTGATAAGCAGGAAAAGGCTTTTACTGGGGTTATTTATTATCTTCACGGCGTCAGGGAATCTACAGAAACCTGCAGTGCTAGGTCGGGGTGACCTGGGTGACTGCAGTCTCGTATTGTTTCCCTGGGGCTCTAGAATGATGTGACCTATTTCTTGTGACATTTTAAATCTTTCCTCAAATCCTAACCCAAAGCAAACTTCACAGAAATCTGACCCCACCAGTTTCTCACCCAGTCTTAGTCTTAGGTTTTTATACTTTCTTACATTTAAACTCTGCGATAGTAGTACATTCTTCAAAAGAAGAAACTAAATAGTGAAGAAGATGGGGAGCTTTGCCTGAATTTGACACATGTACCTAAACAGTGCAGGATGTCAGAAAATCTAACAAAGAGGCCCCTGGCCTGTACACACGCGGTAAGTACTGCAGGGCTGGCCTCTCCTCGACGTTATTTTTTTCTCACAGAAGATCTGTATTGCACACATGGGGACAGAATGGAAATTTACTGTCCATACAATGCTAGTTTCAAATTTATGCAGTAGGATACAGGCCAGTAAACAGAATTTACTTTTAAGCAGTTTGACTCCTTTAAATGCCAATTGAAATTATGATTGAGAACATCTTACTGTTGTTTAACGTCTTCCAGTGTGGTCAATGTAGAAGAGCTTGAGAGAATTATTTTGTAAGAGTTTTGTTCAGTATTTTCTCTAAGGTTGAAACATAAAAAGAAAGTGGTTTCTAATGAATAGCTGAGAAGCCCACGATCTAGAACCAGCACCCCCTCTTGTCCTATCCTGAAACAGAGGCTAAAGGGCAAAAGAAAAGGAAAGAGTGAAACAGAGCCCAACGGAAGCTTCTCTTGCTTCTTCTCAGCATGGACATTTCCATGACGACGGAATGGAGTCGTTCATGTGGGGACGGTCCTGGGGCCTTGTCACCTAAAGATCACCCTGCCTCACTTGATCTCAGTCAAAAGGCCGAGAAGCGATATTAATGCTTATTAATACCGCACAGTGGGAATTAAAGTTCTACTTAAGCTTCACAGGGGACACACATTCCACCCACAATGCACAGTAAGAAATACACAAATTTAATTGGGGTAGGATAATCATATGTTCTTATCTGACATACAACTCTTACCAAATTATCATTCTCAGGGACCCTGGGAAACCTGAAAGAAATAGAGATACAGAGAAAGAAACAGAAATGGGTGATATAAATATATATAATCTGATTTAGGAATTACAAAATACATAAAAGTGGTCAGAGACTTAATTAAAACAGGGAAATAGTTGCCAGGTTAATACTCATTTGTTTTCTTTAACAATCAAGGACATAAGAAAGTTAATACACAGAATACAAAAGTAAATTATTTGGCAAGAGACACAGAGTCTTTGTTATCTGATAAGCAATTACATATGGAAAGAATAATTTTTCACATAGTAGGAGGACTTTAAACAGGAAATCAAGTTAGCAAAACTATTAAGAGGAGTCAAATTTTGCTAAAATGTTTCTGCCTTTCCTGACTTATTGTGGGGCTTGAGTATTACAAATCAAAAAATGAAATTCACCTTCTGAGACTGTCCTTCATTGTTATCATTGATGTCCTGGAAGCACTTACATTTCACTTTAGGGTGCTACTGCTTTAACCCTCAGTCAAAACCATTTCAGTCAGAACCATGTTTTAAAAACCATTTTCATAGTGACGCTAAAATGTCAGTAAGGAATCTATTCATTATTTCTCTCTCCAAATGAATCAATAAATACATGAAAATTTATTTCTTCAGATCTAATCTCCAACACTGTATGATAAATATTGATGCTAGAAGAGTGTAAATTGTTTTACAGCTACACTACCTCTTTTACTCCCAGAAAAAGATACACACATATACTTTTATTTCTATGGCATGAGTGCTTCTAGAATACTTCCAGGTAGTCTTATTAATTATAACTTTTAATCAAAGTGAACACTATTTCACAAGTAAAACTAAGGGTGAAATATTAAAAACTGTGTATAATGCACAAACAGTTCAGCTGACTAGCAGAGCTTGTGAACACATGGAACACAATTCTGATAGCTCAAAGTATCTTTTAAACAAATTTTCAAAATGTCAAAA
>PVIC010010409.1:0-43512 GCA_004025085.1 Thryonomys swinderianus | reverse complement strand
GGGGATCGAACTCAGGACCTTGCGCTTGCGAGGCAGGCACCGGAACCACTGAGCTAACCCTCCGGCCCTGGACTGTAGGAATTTATAAACCCCCCACATTTTTTGACAGCATAGTGCTCATTTAAAAGAATATTGTTCAGTCCTCATTGTATTATTTCTGCAAGTTTCTCCCAGCATTATTTCTAGTCTCATCTCTAATAGTCGAATAAGAGGCAAGAAATACTTGCTAGAACCTGCTTTACAGCCTCACATGGCATCTGTTTTGGTGAGTATTTTGTGTGTGTGGGGAAAAAAATATGTATTCTGTAGCTGGTGAATGGAATATGCTAGAGGTACTGGTTAGACCCTAAATGTATAGTATAATTTAACTCTGAGGCTTCTTTGATTTTTTGTCTGGGTGATGCATTAGTCAGAGGAGGGTGCCAGACTCAGCTGCTGCTGCTGTACCCCTTCCCTGCGTGTCCTGTAGCGTCTCTTCCATCAAACTGCTGCTCCAACATCCAGTACACGCGTGTTTACAGTCATGATAGCCTCTGTTTGGAATATTCTTTCTTTAGTAACCTTCTTTCTTTTTTCTCTTCAGGCCAACTTCAGCTTAAAGGTTATTTTCTTAGACATGAGTATAGCTACTTCTGCTTGTTTTCAGATTTGATTGCAGTAGCATTCTTATCCTTTCACTTTCAGTACGTATCTGTCTTGGCCAGTGATATGTGACTCTTGTCCACAGAAAACAGCTGAGTCTTTTCAAATCCAACCAGCTTTTCTGTGCTTTTTAACCAGAGAAATTAGATCATTTGTTACTGTTGAAAGATACGCATTAGACACTGTCATTTCATTGTGTTTCTTTTGATTGTTTTTAATAATTTTGTTACACTTATTTTTCCTTATTCATCTTAGATATTCCATAATTTTCTGAAAAAATAATGTTTGATGTTTTCGTAGTTCACGTTTTCTTATCTGCCTTTCCAGTGAGCTTTACTCTGTCATGTGTACTCATGATTGTGTTTTTCTTGGTTTCTTTTCTGTGTGTAGGAGTCTTTCACTTACCTTTTGTAATACTGACTTAGTGGTCATGAATTCTTTTACTTTCTGCCTGTCTTGGAAGGTTTGAACTTCAATTTTGAAGAATAACTTTGCTAACTTATCTAAGTTGGCAGTTATTTGACATGAAGCTTGATGTGTAATATTTCATACCCTCCTGGCTTTTAGAGTTTCTGTGGAGGAATCTGTTCTGATGAGTTTGTACTTATAGTGACCTGGCATTTTTCCCTTATAACTTCCAATATTGCTTTTCTGCTCTACATCATTAGTAGTATACGATAATACACCATGGAGAAGTTTTTTCAGGGGTCATGTCTACTTGGGCTCTGTTGTCCCCGGAGTGGACGCCACATAACACCACACTGTCAGGAGTTCTGTTCTGTTTCACAGCGTGGCTCTGTGCACCCCCACCTGCGCTGCTTCCTCTCTGTTTATGCTAAAAACTCATGTTTAATGTTTTACTCATGTCTAGTATATTTTATTCCGATTTTGTTCTTTATTTTTGTCAGAGAGTGATAATCAATCGATTAACCTTGTCATCAAGCCTGATATTCTTTCTTCCACTTAATCTAGTCTGTTGGTGATGGTTGCCAGTGACTTTTTAATTTGTCTCACTGTATCTTTTATTTCCACGGTTTCCGTGTGATTTTTTTCAGAAGTCTACCTCTTTCCACTGTCTGCATTAATTCCCTTCTTTGTCCACTTGTTTCCTCTTTGAATTGATCAGTTTTCTGAATTCTCTAGGGAGCATTTCATCCATGTCAGTATTTTGGTGTCAGTTACTGGGAAGCTAGTTACTTTTACTGGAGGAATGTTGTTGTCCCATATTTTTGTATTTCTGTGGCACAGCTTGCATGCCAGCTGGAAGGGGTCCTTCTCCCGGTTGTTCGTGAGGGACTTAGCGGAGAGCATTCTCTTGGTGTTGGAGTCTGGGTTACTGCTTGGCTGTGTAGGGTGCCTTTAATTCCAGCGGGACTGAGTGGTGTAATTTCCCTCTGACTTCTCCGGCTGTGACCAGGGGGTTTTGATGCAAAGTACATCATACTGGGGCGCGCTCTCTCTCTGAGACTTAGGAGAGCTGGGCCCCTCATAGTTCAGGCAGCGTGACAGAGACAGCAGCGCAGACGGGTGTGTCCTGTGAGGTTATTCCTGCAGTCCTGTCAACAACATGCGGCCTGAGGAGGGGTGAGGCGCGCTGAGCCCCTGTAGACACCGAGTGCGTAACAGCTCCAGCACCTCTCTCTGCTGAGCACCAGAGTGACCGTGCGGCCCTGGGGACTTCAGGCCTTCCCTGGCCCGGCCATGTGGGCTGAGCCTTCAGCTCCGAGCTTGTGCCTTTTGTATCTGCCGAGTCTGGGGGGACGAGTCCTGCTGGGTCACTGCAGGGTAGCTCGGACGCCAGGCACCGCCCGCTGCGCTCGCTGTGCTCGAGTTGATCCCCAGCTCCGCTCGGGGGTTGGAAACAGAGGGCAATACTGACCGCGCCGTACAACCTGCCGCTACACAGACACGGCGGCGATTTACACAGAACCAATAGCAAAAGAAGGGGGCAAAATATTGTGAAATGAACAAAAAAGTGAAGAATTAACAGAACTAAAATTAATAGTGAAAAAGATGATAGAAGGCAAAAAATCCTATTACAGTCTCATCAAAGAAGGACAAACTATTTAAAAAGTAATGACAGACTTCAAAAGTAAAAAAGAATTATAGTCTATGTGGAGGAAAAGAAGGCTGCAGAAAGTTCCTCCTGGCCGAGGTGTGTGGAGTGGAGATCTTCGCCCAGCGCGTCTCCCCACAGCGGGGACCCCGGCGCCGCGTTCAGAGTCTGGGCTCAGCACGCCCTTCGCCCAGGCGGCCTTGGCATGACGTCCTGCGAGCCGGGTTCTGGTGCTTGGCGCAGGCGCAAGCGACAGGGCCCACCCAAGTTTCCTCCCGTGCGCCTCCCGTGCGGCAGCCCCGTCTGGTTCCCTCGGAGACCTCGCGCCTCCCGGCCGGTCCCGGCGTGGGGAGCCGCGTGGGCCTCGCCTGTGACGCCTCTAGTTCTGCGCCCGGAGCACCTCCCGGGGCCCAGCTACGCGCTCCGTGGGACTTTAAAAGCGTCATTCCATTATCTTCTGTTCTACAAGCCTCTTCAAAAGTCATCCGTTACGTTTCCTGCTTCTCATTTGAAGGTCACAGTGATTGTTTTCCCCCTTTTAAGATTTTCTTTGTTTTCTTCGGTGATTTATCATGAGTGGCTTTGTATTTACTCCGCCTGACATGCGTGGAGCTCTTCGGCCTTGTGCGATGGCAACTTTCGTACGTTTTGGAGAGTCCTTAGCCATTTCTTTTCATAATTTTCTTCTGCTTCATTCTCTTTCCTTATAGTAAAATTGCTTTTATGCTCAATTCTTTTCATTATCTCCCATGTGTATTTTATGCTATTTTTTTTACATTTACCCCCACTTCCTTTCTGTCGAGCCTCAGTGGAGCTATTCTTATCGGCCTGCTATATTCCAACAGAAAAATCCTATTTCCCATTGTGTCTTCTCTGCTATTCATTCCATCGAGCAATTTCTTAATTGTAGTTATTATATTTTTTTCAGTCCTGAAATATAAACTTGGTTCTTTTTATAAAATGAAATTATTTTGTTCAATGTATTATTTTTCACCTATTTTTTTAGTTTTCGTCATGATACTCAGGGTTATTTCAAAGTGCTTTTCCGGTACCCCCACCACTGATTATGGTGGGCCTGTTTCCATCCTGGGGATATGGGGCTTCTCCTTTTCTCCCGGCCCAGCTGGCCCCACTGGCACCATGCACGAGAAGTGACAGTGCCAGCGATGCCGCCTCCCCTAGAGAAGACTGCTTTCTGCAGAAAGCGTGGAGTGGGGAGTGACGCGGGCCAGCCTGGAGCCGGGTCAGAGAGGTGCCTCCAGCAGGGCGTGGCCCGCGGCGTGACCCGGCCCACGGTGTCGCCTCGCAGGTGTTACCTGCTGCTCTCCGAGGCTCCTTCCCGGCTTGCTCTGCTTCTGATGCCCACCCCAGGGCACGTTCTGAGCACCGTGCTGCGCGGATCGCCAGGCTTGCTCTCCAAGCCCGGGGAGGTCCCGGAATATGTCTTCAGGGTGAAGCCGGCACAGGGTCAGACTCGGGTTCCTGCTCTTGATCTGCAGGACCCCTGCTCTGCTGGGGTCTAAATCTTCCGCGCTATCGCCCTGTCTTTGGCTATTCATCCTTTAAGACCTCCTTTTGATTCTCCGTGGGCTTTCAGCAGCTCTTGCCTGAGTGTTTATCTTCTATCAGCTCCGCTATGAACTCTACGGTGGAACTCTCATGGATCCTTGAAATGCCCATGGATTTCCTCTTGAAACGTGTTCAGAGCTCTTCCTCTTCAATACTGTGTTAAGCATGAGTGAAAATTTTTATTGATTTTCAACAACTGTTTCCAAATGGCAGCATCTGATTGATTTCCTTGATGTCAAACTCCAAGCAGTTTTCAATCATTTTATTCCTACAATTGTTCTAATAGTGAGTGAGCAGTGAAATGGAAAAGGTCACCCCATGCTTAAACCAAGGGAAGTGACATTACTGTGCTAAAAGTGGAAAATGCACTCTGGGGTTTGTAGTCTATGAGAAAGAAGGCACAAACTGAGATCAACCTAACACATTGTAAGTTCATAAATGAGTAACATTTTAAATAATAATTCTCAGGTCACACAAATGAACAGTACTGTTTTGTTCCACTTTGTGATGGTGTGAGTAGGAGACTCTGTCTCTTGCCAGTAGTTGTCCTCTGTTAGGGTTGAAGCCATGGCTCTGACCACTCAGCCGTGCCTCACTCCTGTCAGGGCCAGTGAAAGGAAGGTCACTGAGCAGGAGGTGAGGACACAGGAGGGCTGCCTGGAAACGCTGAGCTTCCTTTGTGTTGCCCCTGCGAGGGGTCCATCCTGATGTGTCCTTGTAAAAGTCATCCATAGCCTAGTGATGACCTCTTAAAAATTTTTGCTTTCTTCTCCCTGTTTTATGAATAAGGCTGAAGTTCTATGTCCTCGCTGGCCTTGATTCCTTCGAAATGAGAGAGAGTACATGTGCGATGCTTGCAGTCTTTCCAAAAGCACGCTGGGTTTCTAAGCACCTTATTTTTTAATAAGTCAGGTTGAGCGTTTAATTTCAGAAGTGAATGTGTGGAGTGGATTCTAGTTTACTAATCAAGATCAATTTCTACTGAATTTCAGGTTGTTGGAGACAAGGGTTATATTGGCACTGGTGCTGTTAGGGGTGGGAAAAGATGGGGTTTGGGGTGAAGCTCAGTGACAGAACAGGCCCTCAGCCTGCACAGATACCTGTATATAATTCCAAACTGAAAGAAAAAGAAAAGAAAAAAATCAATTGAGACAATGCTTTGGAAGACATATCTATACCTATATATAGATATGTCACATATATACACATATATATACACACATATACGTATATATACATGTACACGTACATATTTATGTATACATTTCTCCCTTTCTTCAGTATCCTGTCTTCATTTTCCAAAGTGGTGTTCACTTGGACTCTCCAATCAGAAAAACAGTTCTTCAAAAGAAAACTGCCCCTTAAACATGTTTTATAAAAAAGAATTCAGAAAGTTTTTCCATCCTCTTTGGGAATGAAGTAAAGATGTTAGTGGAATCCAAAAAGGAAGCACCTACTTTCTTGGTATTTTGGCTCTGGTTTAAGTCAAGTATAGAAAGGCCACAGTACCTTAAAAATAGCTGGTGGCACAGAGCTGGCAGGATCCTGGCTCTCTGGAAACACACTGGCACCCGGCTGAACTTCGGGAGTGAGCAGAGGGGGAACAGACAGTTTTAAATTTGGGAAAGGCAGTACGGCTTCCCGGCCAAGGAAATATTTTGGTTGACTCGTATCTATTTTCAGCCTAATTTCACTACTGTGTGGAGGATCGGCATAAGACAGCTTTCTCTCTGCCCACTGTCCGTGCCCCTGACCACAGCGAAACACAGACACGGAAAACACATTCCCGTTTTCACAGCGGCGCTAACGGCAGTGGCCAGTGGGTTGCTAAAGGCACCACTACAACAGGGCGCTGCACAGCCGCTCTGAGGAAAGGCGGGCGTGTAAACCGATGATGACTGGACTCGTCTGTGCAGGACCGGTGCTTTCAGTCCCTCTGTGAAACGTGTGCAAATCAGGATACTCCAGGGCCCACACCTCAGACGTCCCTCACCGATTCCTGGTGGCCACTGGTCAGAGCCCCTCTTCTAGCTGTTTGACACACAGAGCTATTGCCCACCATGACTGTCTTCGGAGTGGACCAACTCTCGTGTGGCTGCTGCTGACTGAGCATCACAGCGCGTGGAGAATGTGGAACTTTCGTCCTGCAAGGAGTCTCTGTAATTCATTTCTTGGCTTTGGTATTTTTATTTTTATTTTTGTTGAGACAGGGTCTCGCTTTGTAGTTCAGGCTGGCCCTGAGCTCACTATGGAGCCCAGGCAAGCCTTGAGCTCTGCAATCCTCCTGTTTCTGCCTCCCGAGTGCTGGGATTACAGGAGTGAGCCACCACGCCCAGCTGGTATTTTTATTTTTCAGGTGACTGTTATTGCAATCTTTATGCCCTCTCATCCAGGTAGGATGTTTTTGCCACTTATATTATTTCTAAGCTCTTGACTCACTTGCTTGGATTGCTTTTGGTTTTTAAAGCATTTATCATTTTATAATTTATTTCTTAGCTTTTCAAATAGTTTGTTTCATTATTTGTATTTATCCATCTCTTTGACTTCTTTTTTTTATTGGTACATTATATATACACATCACAATTACACTCCACACTGAGAATTTGTGCCAGTATATGACACAACTTAATTCTCATTTTTCCTCCTCCCCTCCCCACCCTACCTCCCCTGCACCCCCAAATACACAAGCATCATTTCCTTTTTTTTTTTTTTAACATCAATTGGCTTTGTTTTTTTTATCATTAACTAAGTTTACTGCTACAATTTAGATATACAAAACAATCACATTCATCATATGGAATTTGTACTGGTACCTGAGATGTCTCGATTCTTGTATTTTTCCCCATTCCCCTCCCCTCTCTTCTCCTTCAGGTTTACAAGACCTTTTCCACTGGAGAAGAATAAAAAATGAGAACAGAGAGATACAATGGAAATCTGCTTGGACTGTTGATGACAGTTTGACAACCAGCGTCTGCAGAGAGCAGCAGGCACACCGGAAGCCTCCGCGCCTGCGCCCAGGGCCGCACCCTTCCCGCGCGGAGAGCCTCGGAGAATGAGTTAGTAGCTGTCTCTGATGGATGTCATTAAAAAGACAGGAAGCAGTTAGGGAGATAATTAGAGCCTGCCCAAAGGAACATCTGGTAATAGCATTGTCACTCTCTCCCCCTAAGAGTTCTACTTGCAAACTATAGACAATGGGAGAAATCTCAGTTTATGTTAATTTCCTAGTGTTTGCCTTCAGCTCCTGATCTGCAATACAGTCATGAATAGCAGAACGCAGTAAATGATAATTCTCAGTTTCCAAGGGTATAATCATCTTTCTCCTGTTCTCAAGCACGTAGACCGAGCCTACTTTCTGTCTCTCGGTGCTTCAGTGTTGAGTAACAGCGCAAGGCCTGCGTGTTAAACACCGTGAGCCGGGTTATGGGAAACCGGAACTGACAGTCACAGTGCTTCAGGATGACAGATAGCTCCCCAAGGGGAACAGTATGGTGGGGTGGATTGGCCATAGATGGAAAATGGGGTGCATACACTGAAAGGAACAGGGGGGAAACAATAGCTAGCGTGGGAAGGAAGCTGGGACAGGAATACGGAAATGATGGCTGGATCCCAGCATGTGCAGGGCAAGAAAGAAGGGGCGAATGTAGGAAAGGCCTTGAGAGGAATGGGGCTGCCTGGTGGAGGGGCTTCTGAACGTCCTCCCTGAGGCTCATCTCGGGGCCCCAGTCTCTCCCGCTCCATGTCTGTTCCTGTCCTCAGCACTTGAACTCCATTCGTAACCATCTGGGACTTCCTATTTTCCACGTCTATTTTTGCCTTGTCTAAGTCATATTCATCAGCACGCAGAGGAACAACCCATATTTTACATCCTGTGCGGCCAGTGGGGGCTCCGACCACATGTCTGCTTTCCCTGGCTGAGCACTGTCCTCTTTCCGCTCTGTGCTAGCCTGACACGGGCTCGTCGGGAAGTGTGGGGGCCGGTCCGGTCGCCCTCTTTCGAAGCACTGAAGTCAGGGGAGCGTTTACTGCAGTGACAGCCCGTGCTTCAGAGTCACCCTAACAACACAGCTGGGCTGCTGACCAGAGCCGCAGCGTTTAGTAAACGAGACGTGTTCAAATTTGTGCTCTCCTGAACGGAAAAATACTTGAAATAAAGAGTATCTGTTTGTCTCTCAGAAGATCTAGAATGTATAAAAGACTAGAGGAAAGTTAGACTCCACAAAATAAAAGACCTGGTAAAAAATGGGCAACTGAAATGAACAGTCTTCTGAATCTCAGAAGACAAAGGAAAACTGGCCAGTGAGTACATGCTGGAGATGCTCAACATCACTGGCCACTCAAAATTCAGTTAAAACAACACTGAGATTCAGTTCTGGGAGCCTATCGTCAAGGACTCAAAGACCAAGTGCTGATGAGGCTGTAGGGAAGAGGGGGCCTTCCACATTATCGGCGGGAGTGTAAATAGTATAATTAGTATAATTAGTATAATTCCCTTTTCTTTTATCCATTAAGTTTATTGGTGGATTTTACGTGTGTGTTATGACCACATTCATCGGTGGGAATTTGTACCTGTCCGTGTCATATCTTGGTCTTATTTCCCAGCCCCCTTCAGGCCTTCCACTCCCCTCAGCCTCACCATTGACAAAAGCTTTGTTTCCATTTTTCCCTGCTGTTCTCATTGCTTCCTTCCTTCTTTCCTCTCCTTCACCCCCCTCCCCACTTCCCCTTCCCTTCTGAGCATTTTCTTCCTATTTCACATTATCTATTATATATTATGTACCTATCTATTACATTTTGGTCCTCATTTATACTTTTGCATCAGAGAAATAATTCTGTATTTACACATGTATTCTGTTTACTTGACTGTATGATCTCAAGGTGCATCTACTTAAATATAAATAACTAATACAGTTTCTTTGAATCTCAGTGTGGAGATTTCTCAAAATAATAAAAGTAGAAATTCCAGTTAACCATCTTTTGGAAAGACTTGAAGACATGGTGTTATAGTGACCCATGTACACCGTGTTTATAGCAGTGCGGTTCGTAGCAGCTAAACCTTGGAAGTAGCCTGTATGTCCGTCAGTGGAAGAACGGATAAAGAAAATGTGGCCTTTACACACAGTGGGGCACTGCTCTGCCAACAGGATAAATCCAAGTCATCTGTAGGAAAGTGGACCCTAATGTTAAGAAACAAATCATATGCACAAGCTTAAATATTGAATAGTTTCTCCTATATAGGAAATCCAAAGTATAAATGAAGAATAAAACAAAAGACAGACAAGAGGAAACAGAAGACAGATTTTTTTTTTTCCAAACAAGAAATAGAACAATAAATGGAATGGGAGGGGAGACGGGAACAGGGCTGAGAAAAGAATTGTGCTGTGTTCTGTCCCCACTACATGGAGCTCTCCATGGACCCAAGGGATACAGGTGATATTTTGGTACTTGTGCACAGTATGTATTAATCAGATCAGGGTATTAGCTAACTTCATACAATCAGTCTTATCTATTTTTTTTTAGACAGTTTCGCTTTGTAGTTCAGACTGGTCCTGAGCTCACTATGTAGCCCAGGCAAGCCTCGAACTCACAATAATCCTCCTGCCTCTGCCTCCTGAGTGCTGGGATGACAGGCATGAGCCACCATGCCCAGCACTGTGGTATGTGGTTACCGGGGATTGAAATCAGGGCCTTGCGCTTGTGAGGCAGATGCCAATCTTATCTATTTTTTTGAGACTTCTTCCAGATAATAAAAACAGAGATATGGCTCTTTGGAACTTTATTTCACTCCTGCATTCCTTTGTTTTCTCCCATCAAAACATGCAGAGTCCCCCTCCCCCCGGTGTATGTAGTGTCCTCACATCTGGATCATCATACAAGACCTGTCTTCTACCAATGGAATCTTAAGTTCTATCCATTTTTCCTGTCCTAATGCAACAAGGGACATGTTGGTCACAAAGATTTTGTGACTGTCTGTCTGTCTGTCTGTCTCTTTAATATCTGTGTTCATTGCTGTGCTGGGGACTAAACCCAGGGCCTGGCATCTACTAACCAAGCCCTGTACACTGCCCTGCAATCCCAGTCCCTTCGCAACACTTTAAGGGAAAAACATGCATCACACACAGCCTGGCAGTAGATGCCATAGAAAGTTTAAATTATACAATCTTTTGATTTGTGTCTCCAAACTGAGCTCCGGGAAGGCACAAGTGGGAAGTCCTGTGAGCGCATCGCGGGGCACCTGCTGCCGGCACCCATGAGCCCCGGCCGCCCCCAGACTCTCCAGGAGGTTCAGGAATGACGTGCCCCGACTGTGTGCACTTTCTCTCTCTGACTGTGAAGGAAGTCCAGAGTTCTCAGGGGGATGGGCTGTCAGTTCTTTTTCTAGAAATGCCCATGGAACTCTGCTATTTTTATTGACCTTTTATCATCTTTGCCTTATGGACTTGCTCATGCTTCTCATAATTTGAGATATTAAAGCTGGTGTATTAAAATTTTCTCCCAGATCATCTTCATGGTTTTTGTGGTACTAGGCATTGAACCCATCCCCTTCACATTAATCTATATCCCTGACAGTTTTTATAGTTATTATTATTATTGTTTTATTTTAAAACAGGGTCTCATTAAGTCATTAAATTGCTCAGGCAGAGCTTGAACTTGTGATACTCCTGCCTCCCAGAGTGCTGGGATTACAGGCATGGCTCTCTGTTAATCTTGATTTTCACCAGACAAATTTTTAAAGGGAAATATTAAATCAGAAGAATGTTTACTAAATGATTTTATGTGTATTTATAATACAGAAACATTGAATTCTTATAATGTGAAATGTTGAACATGTGGACTTTGTGCTATTTTCAAAGTCTTTTCTTACTCTATTATAAACAATTTATCTGTGATTTTTGTGATGTTAATTTTTAAATCTTTTGCTTTTCTATTTGAAATGTACTTTGGTGGGATGAGGAAAGGTTATGCTTTGTTAGTACTCAAGCAGGAAATGAATTGCACTAGTGCCACTTATTGAATAATTCATCTTTTCACACTGATCTAGAAAGATCCTTTAACATAAGCTGAATTCTTATGTGTTCTGATTCAGTTCTGAACTCAATCTACTTTTAGTGATTCAGAAGCAGAATCTAGTGATTCAAATAGTTTAGAGCATTAAATCACTCTCAATTATTTTATCTTGAAGTGGGGCCCCTGTGTGGAGGGGGGGCTTGTGCTCTGGAAAGGGCAAGAGGGTGTAAAGGTAAGAGAATGGGGCAAAATAAGGTGTCAAAATTAGATAAAAATTCAGAACAGGGAAATCCGAACTTTGCAGTTTTAGCTTCCAGTGACCCTCCCTCTTTGTAAAATTCTCACACGTGCTCCTGCTTGGGTGCCACCAGTTCCAGGCCCACAGCGCTCCGAATCCTTCTCCTCCCCGCCCGTCTCTCCCCCCTCCCTGGTGGCTCCTTGTTACTTCCTGTTTCTTCTTCCCTTGGGTTATGCACAGTTAAGGAGCTGTCCAGCCTCGTGGCCTCCAGGCAGCTGGACCTGATGGCCATGGGGTAAAGATGGGCAAGGCCGGCTGCTGGCTGGTCCTTCACTCCCCACTTGCTTGGACTTTGTTCCTTTTGTTGTGAGGACCCCGAGAAGACATTGTCTGTGGGGAAAGAGATGGGTCAGAGACCCGATGGGGTGGTACCTTGGCCCTGACCTTCCAGGGTTCAGAACCGGGAACAGTGAATCCTTCCTGTTTACATAGGACACGGGTCTAGTGCCCTCAGCCTGGATAGACTGGACAGCAGCCAGGCACAAGACTCACTCTCCAAATACATCTCACCAAGAAATATCTTGAGGGATAAACCTCGGGAATGTAAGTACCATGCTCAGGAATATGGTAAAAATATTCTCATTTTGCTCCTCTTAGGTAACAAATAGTTCAGAAAATTCATAACAAACTATCTGGTTAATCA
Source organism: Thryonomys swinderianus (assembly GCA_004025085.1). Classification (NCBI taxonomy): domain Eukaryota; kingdom Metazoa; phylum Chordata; class Mammalia; order Rodentia; family Thryonomyidae; genus Thryonomys; species Thryonomys swinderianus. The sequence continues at coordinate 31,296 of PVIC010010409.1, read as the reverse complement.
GATGCAAAGAGACATTACATGATTATTTGTATTGAGGTGGGTTTTTCTATAATAAACATGTGATTTTGATATAATATTGTGTGATATTTTCAGCTCAAGGGAGTATAAGCACAAGAAATGAGCTAGTTATCATTAATAGAAGAAGGTGGCCACCCACTCCAGAGCCTCCTCCTCTGCAGGTCTCTTCTTGGCATCTTTAGGCAGAAGGCAGAGGAGAGAGATGGGCCATGGGAGTCACAGTGTAGCTTCTGAAATTTTCCTGGCATGCTGCTTGCTTCTCACTGCCTTCATCCACCATTCTCTTTAATGATCTGCTTTGACTATTGCCTTTGCTGTCTATTGGCTGTGACCCGCAAGTGCACATGAGACTTAGTCATGAGACTCAGAATACGTTTCCCTCTCCAGAAGTCCCAGGGCTCAGAGTGACAAAAATCACTAATTAGGGCATCATGACAAGAGGCAGGAGCAGAAAGCAGCTCTCCCACTCTGTATGGTAACTAGGTCATCTGTCAGCTTTGGCCATCTTCAGAGAACTTCAGGCCCTTTGGGGTCATTGCATCCCAAGAAAATGAAATAAATTCAGATTTTAATCAGGCAGGTGGGAACTTAGAGCCAGAAACTCATAGATGGCACACCATTGTGGATTGTGCTTTAGTGGAGGAGTAGGAGTCACTGAAGAATCTTGGTAACTCTGATGTTGCTCCTCTCCTTTAATAGTCAGGTGCATTTCACTGAGAAAAGATGCCCATTGGACATATCTGTGGGAAGAAGGAAGCAGGGAGCAAGATGAGCAAGGGCAGCTGGAGGACGGCTCCTACCTTCAGGCCCTGTGGCAGATGACTGGTGATAGAGTTTCCACTCATTCTTCCGTTCCTGCACCAGTGACATGCAGAATGTAAGTCGCATTATTATTGCATTGCTCTGCAGTAGACAAGACTGGAGGAACTCGGTCTGCTCGGGCCATGTGTCCCAAGCACCAAGGGGCTGAGCACGGGGTAAGCTCCTTCCCCGTCTCCATGGAGCAGCCTGGGATAGATTCCGAGGTCAAGTTTGCCTAGGTGTCCAGTGCAGAGGTAGGTTACTCTCTGCTCTGTCCTCCACATTGTCTCCTTCCTCCAAATCTATCCAATTTGTGACATGCTGTGCACAGGGGCCAAAGACCCCGAGATGTCAATAGCAGCAGAAGGACACAGAAGCACAATCCCAATACAAAGACAGGAAAAGCCTAGTGTCTGGCCACTGTTCTCACACGGAGCACAGTAGATCAGCTGGTGGAAAGAAAGGAACAAAAGAGACCTTAAAGTGGCCAGCAGCCCCTGCCTGTGTGTGGGCAGCAAGTGCAGAACCAGAGTGCTCAGCCTTCCTGGACCTCACAGTTGCTCATATTTGGTGAAAGGAGGGGAGGAACCAGGGGCTCTGGACTAATGTACCTGGCACTAGGCAAAGTAGCCAGGATGGCCATACAGCCGGAGTCTCAGGAAGTGGAGTGATGTCTCTCCAGCTGATTTAGTACCAGAGGCCAATCCAAGGCTTTATAAGAGAGTTTGGGATTAGTGTGCACAGTAAAACAAGATGTCAGAGTCCAGGGAGCTGTGCATTTCTTCTCCTTTGACCTAATGTGCTCAGTGTCAAGTCCTGGTGATGCAGACTCTGCATTGATTCTGCTTTGAAGCCAAGTCCCCTCCACCCCTCCTGCAGTTCTCCAGGCCATGCATGCTTTCCTGGCCCTGGAAGACTTTCAACCTCTTCCTTACTACTGATATATTTCTTTCTTCTTTTTTAAAATTGAATTCTTTATTGGTACATTTTGTATACAACTCACAATCACACTTAACGTTGGGGAATTTTTACCAGTATATGACACAAGTTAATTCTCATTTTTACTCATATCCCTACCCACCCACAACTCCCCAACCCCTATTTACATGCTATTTCTTTTTCTTTCCAAATTATATTTATTTTTTCCCATCATTACGTTCCCCCACCACATCCCCTTTGAATATTTCCTATTTTACAAAATCTATCATACATTCTAAAACTCATTTACATCTATAGGTTCTCATACCAGAGAAAAGATATTTACATATGTGTGATCTATTTATTTCACTTATTTGTGTGTCCTCAAGATGTATCCATTTGCACATAAATGAATGAAACGTCATTCTTTGTGGCAGAGTAATACTCCATTTTATATAAAAAAAACCACATCTTCTTTATCCAGTCTCCAGTTGAAGGGTATTTGGGTTGTTTCCAGGATTGGGCTATCACAAACTGAGCTGCTATGAATATGGGTGTACATATGTCTTTACAATATGATTCTTGTAATTCCTTTGAGTATATTCCTAGCAGGGGAATAGCAGGGTCAAATCCCAACACCATACTTCACAGAGCTAGAGAAAATAATCCAAGAATTCATCTGGAACCACAAGAGACCTAGAATAGCAAAAGCAATTCTAAGCAACCAGGACATGGCAGGGGGTATTACAATCCCCAACTTAAAACGGTACTATAAAGCCCTGTGATAAAAACTGCATGGTACTGGCAAAGTAACAGACCCAAGGACCAGTGGAATAGATTAGAAGATCCAGAAACAACCCCAGATACACGAAGCCACCTTATCTGTGACAAAGGAGCCAAACATCCTCAATGACGGAAAGACAGCCTCTTTAACAAATGGTGCTGGAAACTGGGCCCTAACATGACAAAAACTAAAGCTAGACCTATTTCTTTCACAGTGTACTAAGCTAAAATCACAAGGGATTCGAGACTTAAACATTAAAACAGAAACAATAAACCTGCTGCAAAACAGGTTAGGTAAAACTTTTGGAGACACTGGCTTAGGCAGAGACTTTATGAACAAAACCTCTATAGCACAAGAACTAGTAGAAAGAATCAACAAATGGTATCTCATTCTACTAAAAAGCTTCTGCATGGCAAAAGAAATCACTGGCACAGCTAAAAGACAACCAACAACATGGGCAAAAATCTTTACTAGCTGTTTTTCAGACAAAGGGCTACTACCTAGAATATATAAAGAACTTAAACAAATCAGTCCCAAGTTTAAAGCCCCAGTCCAAAAATGGGCATCTGAAATGAACAGACACTTCTCAGAGGCAGAAGTCAAAGCAGCCAAGAAGGATATGAAGAAATGTTCAATATTACTGGTCATTCGAGAGATGCAGATGAAAACAACACTGAGATTTCATCTCACTCCACAAAGAATGGCTGCTATTGGCAAAATCAACCAGCAATAAATGCTGGCTATGCTGTGGGGAGAAAGGAATCTTTCTTTGTTTTTAATAAGAACTGAAGGTTGTATACCACACATTTTACAAACTTAAATGTGTAAGATTCAGCAGATGTTAGCACATTGACAGTGTTACAGAACTGTGACTACAACCAAGTCAAGATTATTTTTGTTATCTCAAGATAAAATTTTCTGCACACTAGCTATTGCCTCCTAATCACTCCTCCCAAATTTAAGCAACCCTTGAGCAACTCTTCAGCTTCAGAGATTTTTCTTATTCTGGGAATAAGAATTTTCAGATGCTCATTTTTGATGGAATCTTTAAATTTGGGGGGGGCTAATTTTCTGGTATTCTTTATAAATTCTAGATATTAGTCCTTTGTGGAATAGCTGGCAGTTTTTTTCCCCATTCTATAGGCTGTTTCTTCACTTTATTGGTGATTTCCTTTGTTGTGTAAATGCTCTCTAATTTAATGTTATCTCTTTGTTGATTCTTGGTACTAATTGTGGCACAATTACATTTTTTCAGAAAGTCTTTGCCACACCTATGTCTTCAAGAGTTTTGCCTATTTTGTCTTTCAGCAGATTATGTGTTTCTATTCTAATGCTGAATATATTTGATCCATTTTGATTTTAGTTTAGTGCCTGGTGAGAAATACAGGCCCAACTTCAAACTTTTGCGTGTGGAAATCCAGTTTTTCCAGCCTCATTTGTTAAATAGGTGCTAAGATACTTTTTAAAAATATTTAAATGTATTGATAGCTGAGATTTCACCTAAAAATCCTCCTGTTCTTTGCAGGTGTCCAGAACCCGCTGGCTCACCTGCACTTCCCCGTCTGCTCTGTCTTCCCGCCTACTCCTCACCATCTCAGGGCTGTCACTTCGTGGGTATCACATTCTTGAGGGGCCCTGACCTCTTTCTAAGAAGCCCACTGCCCCTTCTTCCTGAGCCCAGGGACATCCAGGCTGGGGGGGGGGCATCCAGATGCAAACTGGAACATTGTTTTCTTTCCTCTTTCCTGAATGTGTCTTTCAAAAGTCTTTCTGTTGTGTCCATCTTAGGCATCCCTGTTATTTTTATGACCATTAGTTGCTTTGAACCTGTGAAATCTGCATCTTTATTGGAGGCCTCCCTTGGATTGCTGAACTGATGTTTATTCAGCCTTTTGTTGTTCGTTTCTACTTGGACAACATTATGTCCAACTCCACAGTCACTGTTCTTATCTTTCATCCCACTCAACATGAGTCTCTCCCTTCGGCTGTGCCTCGACTGGGCCCCACAAACAAACAAACAAACATACAAAGCCGAACCAACCCACCAACCCACCCACCAACCCATTGCCAACCAACCAACCAACCAAACAACCAACCAAGTATCTGGGTTTTCTCCCTGATTTCTCAGAGACCACCGGCAATACCAGTGTCTCCTGGATCTCTTACACATTCCTAACGAACTGTATGACCGTTGAAATGACAGCCCTCATTCCATGTATTTAATTTCCCACTTAATTTTCTGAAGCTCGCTGTTGACTACATTTTCTCCCTCTTGGTTCCCCACTCTCTCCTTTGATACCTGGTATGGAGTAGTCAGCAAAGAACTGTTTCTTTAAACAAATTAATGCTCTTACACTGTTTGTTACAAACTTGATATCAGCTATCACCAAAGAAAACAATGAAATAAAAACAAAGACAAAAGAATCCTCAAGAGATGGCTGGTTATGGAATTAGCTACCAATATGCATCCCAGAAAGATCTCTCCATTTTCCCTTTCATGCTGAGTTATGAATTGGGCCTTGTAGCCATTAGATGACTCATTAAAGGTGCTGCTTACTTGTCTTTGCTGGTGCCCAGGCAACTAATAGGCTCCCTGAGGAGAAGCGGCTCAGGCTCTGGGCCTCACAAGTCTGCAGGTTGAGGATTAATTAGAGCCCTTGATCTTGGCCCTTTCATGGAACTGTAGTTGAAATCCATCTGCTGCTGTTGCTTTTCACTGACGTCATTGTGACAGTCACGTGTGAGTGATGTCTGTGTGCCTGTAATGGGCAGTTGGAGAGAGCCATGGGGCACAGGTGCTGTGACACATGTTCAGTAGGGGAAGGGAACAGCATTTAGGGAGAGGAAGATGGGGTGTAGAAGGTAAGACTACCTTTTTAGCTCAAGGAGCTTACAGGGGTTGTGGAGTGTTAATATATGTTCAGATATTATTACAGAGCATGTAGCAGCTACCATGAAATAATCACATGGTGTCTGGCCACTCAAGACAGAGGACTCACAGAGAACAGCAGGTTGGAGACTCGCCATGGCAAGGAAAATGCTTTGTGGTTCTGCAGTGGGGCTGGGTTTCAGTGGACAGCTACACTGGAGGGAGAGGTCACCAAAGATATAAAGAGACAGTCACAGGTACAGAAAGAACAGGATGTGCCAGAACATGGGGAGTCTGCACGGAGTTCAGATTACCGTGGCAAAGGCATAAGACAACAAGCAGGAAGGAGTGTGTTAGCGTAACCTGAGGAGCCAGCTGCAGGAAATGCGTCTCTTGAAAGCTCCTACTTTATGCTGAAATGTGTACTCTGAGTTATATCTGTCTATGTTTAAAAATATAAAAATTACACTTTCTGTTAGATCTTCAACTAAAACAGAAAAGGAAGATATCTAGTGTATGCTCAGTAGTGTCCACCGCATGTGTATACATGTAACACTTTCATTTCCTTCACAGAACTAAATTTATAAATGTATCCACTCATGTGGATCTCAGATAGGTATATTAAATAGGCACTTCTGTTATTCCCATTTTAGGGGAAAGGTAGCTGGGGATCCCAAGAGGGGAGGTGCTTGCTGAGAGCATATATCTGGAGGGCAGAAGCTGGGATCTAAACCTTGAATACAGCCCCAGGGTCTGCCCCAAGGCTATGCACTGGGATGCCACTGTGGAAATGAAAGAGAACTGTGAGACTTGTTTGAAAGTTAAAATGAGCCATATAGTTAGACTAAAGCATATAGAGGGAGTGTAAATGTCTCGCTGGTATGCAAAACCATTTTTTCCTTAAACTGTTTGTACATATTTGAGTGTGCATGTACATAGATTGAAGGCTTAAAGGGTTTCACTTTATCAGTAATTACGATTTTTCACTATACATCCGTAGTGCAATTTCAAAGGTACATTCTATCTGACTAGCATAGGATGGAGGTGGCAGATGGCTATGAAGGCAGAAAGTGCAGTGTTCTTCAGAGGGACAGATGCGGTGCTCAGGGTGTCTGAAGTCTCACTGTGGAATGCAGAACCCCGATAGGCCCTGAGAGGAGGGAGATCAGACAGTCCCCACATCTGACTGTGTGAGGAAGATGTCTCGGGTGGAGTGTGGTCTTCGTAGTCCTGTTTTTAAGCTCCCAAGTTTCCCTGGATATAAATCCAAGGAAAGAAGGTGCTGGCCAGCCATCACAGCTTGGCATGGTTTTTGATCATGAAGAGTTGTTGGATTTCAGATTATAAACCCTCCGAGTTTTTCTGTGACACTAACCAAGTCACCATCCTCAAGGGAACCTCGGACCAAGAATTAGTTTGTCTCCTATGTGTTGTCGTGAAACAAGTAGGAAGGTGTACGCAGGAAGAAATGGTACCATCCAGCTATGGGGTGAACTTTTGAGTTTTTTTTTTTTTTGTTGTTTAATATATTACAGCATATGAATGTCAGAGACAAGCCACCATGTTTTTTTTGCAAATGTACTTCAGTTGATGTTTCTGAATCACCAGGTAGAGTGAACCCAAGATTCATTCATTCATTCATTCATTCATTCCCCAGATATATGACTAAGGACCAGCTGGGGCTCAGGAGCTGTTCTGGGTGCTGAAATGGGAGCATGAGGAAGAGCACACTTAATAAGCTCTTACCTAGGCGAGGCTGAAGAGCAGTATATACTCACAGCCACAGAGTTAAACAATGTAGGAAGGTTAAGCTTTTGTGGTTGGACATGTGAAGAGCATATCTGAGAGAAGAAGATCAAGCGTTAACAGCTAGTCAAGGAGGAAATGACTAAAGTAGATAGGAAAATTGTTATAGAAATAAGGTTAGAAGCGAGGTCCACAAGATAAGTCAATGTGAAAAGAGGGGACAGAATCCTATCCGGAAGGTACAGAATAAGCAAAGGTCCTGGGTAGGAAGGGGGCGAACTTTGAATAACGGAAATGAGCAAAGACATCCAAAGGAAAGGAGACAGAAGAGGGGCTGGCAGGGAGCTGGGTCCTGTCCAGAGGCAAAGCCTGGCTTCTGGATTTTGTCCCTCATTCTTTGTAACTGGAATTTTTCTTATTATTTTTATGATTTGGAAGTGACCTTCTGTCTTATCTTTTTGAAGTACTTAAAAAGCCCTGGGATAAAAGTTCTTGTTCACTTTTTTCATTGATTTTTATCTATAATTGGACTACACAAATTCTGCCCACTTGGTGGAACCGCTATATGCATTTTCTTTGCTTCTTGAGCATTGAGAATTATTGCCTTCTGATAGGTGGCAAAGGATTATTAATGTCCATCCAGACAGTGTCACAAATCTGAGAAGTGTGACAAGAACAATCCAATACCAGCCAACTGAGATTGAGGAGAAGAAAGTGCAGTTCAATATTAATTATCACCATGGGGCTGTGAGGCAGGGCTCAGGCTTAGTCTGGGACCAGAGCACATGGGTCAGGAGAGGCGGCACGTGGGGTTTTCATGAGCAGACTTGAGCTCGGGCTCTGGGGAACTGGGGAGCAGCTCCTCAGTTTCTGGAGAAAATGCCAGAGGAGTTTGAAAACTTACTGTCATGAATGCAAATACTGCTTCATTTTCTCACCTGTTATTGGCTCTCACATCACATCGTGTAGGATCAGACCCTGAGACATTGGACACAGAGGGCCATCCAGGCGCTGAGCAAGGTCATGAGAGGACGGGTCTCGGAGTAAGCCTCTTGCTCTAAGCTCTAACAAAATAGGCCAAGCCAGGATAGAGCCACTCTCCCAAGCAATCAGACTGAACATTGAAATAGCATAGTTTTCCCAAAATGGAGATTCACAGCAACTGATCCAAAGGGGCCCAGTTTATCTGAGGTCCTATGAGAAGGAAGTTTTTTTCTGTCTTGACCCTATAAAGAAAGTAACTTTGAAATGACCAATATGTTTTCTGTTCCTTACTTCTGCTTTCTTTGGTCCCTTCCTGTCTTGGAAGCCAAGTCGAGATCATCCTTCTTTATGACAGAGTAGTACTCCATTACATATAAAAGTCACACTTTCTTTATACATTTATCTGTTGATCCAGGGTATTTACAAGATTTATATACTACAAATTTTTCTTCTATAAACATCGATGCCCATGTATCAGTGTGGCATGATGCTTTCAGCTCTTTCAGGAAAATACCAAGAAGGGGAATATTGGGGTCAAATGGTCACTATGATGAATGTGGTCAATATGGATGACAGATAAGTACTAATAAAAAATATAGTTAAAATGAAGTTTATAAAGTAAAAAACAGTGAACTCAATTTGCTCGGCTCATCAGAGCACATTCTCTTGAAGAATGACATGCGCTTGATTCTAGGATCTTCAGCGAAAGTCAGATCTTTCTACTAGATGGTTGTGATTTGCTGACCAAAGCTAACGAGTTCACTGGCGTGGCCTCTTCTCTCAGCTGGAGAGCTGGCTTCTGTCGCATGCTGTCCTCCCCACCCCGGCTCAGAAGGGTGTCCCCGGGTCCTGTTGGTCTCCTCCGCTCGCCTGTGACGGAGGAGCCTACTCTTTGGAACTAGAACAGGTTCCACCACCACCTCCTGCCCTGGACTCTGGAGCGAGGCGGTACCTTGTTCTCTCCACGGTACAGGCAGAACCAGACCCGCTTGGCTGTCCTGAGCTGCTGTTACTCTACAGCAGTGTCAGACCATACAGGTTAGTGTGAGAACTCACAGAACTAATGTCAAAAGCAGCCAGTAAGGGGTCCGTATTCGTCACGGTCACAGAGTGGGTGACACACGCGGGGATGATTTCTTGGCAGTCAGAATCCCCTCTGGTACCCACCTCATACGTGAAGACAGTGAGGAACTCAGGTCCTGCCCGAGCTGCTGGCTATGGAGTTCACATCGCATGGACTTCTGAACGCACTGCTTTCACTTTTCTGGGCTCAATAAGAGTAAAATCCCACAAGTGTTTGTAATTCTTCAACTGTTTAGAAGACTGAGAAAGCTTTTCTAATGAGAAATTCACACACCTGGGCATGAATTAGGTATTTTATGATGAAAGTACTTGGTTCAAATGGCTGCATTTCACTGTTGACCATGCATCTCATAAACAAATGATGGATGGAACAGGAACTTGTTGTTTATTTGTTGTAGGAAAACTTAATGTGAGATCTACCATCTTAGCAGATTTTTAAGTGCTCCATGCAGTCCCTGTTGACACAAACGATTTTACAGAGAAGATCTTCGAGCTGCTTAATTGAAACTTTCTACCCCCTGTGGAGCAACTGTATCCCTGTATCACCAGCTCCTGGCAACCATCATCCCAAACTCTATTTCTATAAAGTAAATGTGAGCAGTCTAGATACCTCGCAGAAGTACAATTCTGTAGCACTGTTTTTTCTGTGACTGGATTATCTTCTTTAGCATAAGAAAAGATTTATGTGTCTTCAGGCTAAGCACTGGGTTGTGTGTATATATTACATTTTATCACCTGTTTATCCATCCACAGACAGTTATTCTTGAATATTGTGAACAGTCTGCCCTGAATACGGGTACATTTGCGATCCTTGCGATCTTGACTCCATTCTTTTGGATATAAACCCAGAGATACATTCTGTCTCAATTTGGCTTTAAAAACTCTGTGATGAAGTGAGTAGGATACTGAGTGTCTTTTCATATACCTGTTGGCTTTTTAGGTGTCTTTTTATTCAAGATTTTTGATCACTTTAATAGGGTTATCTGTAAACTTTTTCCCATTTTTGCTCCTGCACTGTAGGTGCGCCTAATATATTTCGGATATTAATCCCTTATCAGGTATATTTCCCCAACCTACCGGTTGCCTCTGCTCTGTGGATTATATCCTTCGGACTCTCCATTGTGGTTTGATGTAGCTCTACCTGTTTAACTCTGCTTTTTTGTTGCTCGCGTGATTTTTGGTGTCGCATCCCAGCAATCCCCGCCCCGGCCAGTGTCACGGAGGGCTCGTCCTGGGTTTGCTGCCGGAGGTCTCCGCAGTCTCAGGCCTGAAACGCGGGTTCCCTGGGGGCTGACGTTCGCTCACGAGCCAGGACGGCCCGGCGCTCAGGCCGCTCAGTCTCCCGGGCGCCCGGCGAGCAGGCAGTCCCCTCCTGCACCCTGTGGACAGCAGGCCGCGCTTGCGCCTGTGCACTTACTTCTGGGCTCTCTGTTCTCTTCCACTGGCCTAGAAGTCTGTTTTAAATTCGAAACTTTAAATAACAAGAACGATTGTGGTTCTCTGTGTGTATCTTTAAAAACGAAATTAGGTCAAGATTTTACGACAAAGGAGTTTACAAGTGAACTGCAAATGCCATAAAGAAGAAAATGTAAATCACCAGGGACCCCTGAATTCACCCAGCAACACCAGTTCTGCTAGGAGTCCCTCCCGAAGCCCGGGGATCTGCTCTTCGCAATCCCGTGCCCTCCTCCAAGGACGGTGCAGAAACGGGGCCACGGGGCCAGCAAAGGGGGCTCAGGTGTTTCCTTGTCCCGTATTAACTTCATAGTGTCAGAGGAAACGTCACCTCGAGCCATCTTTCCTTTTTTGCTTTCTATTTTCACAATCACATATGCTTTTTTCATATAAGAAATGGCAAGTTCTGCAAGAAAATATTTGGTTTTCTTCACTGTAAAGAAAGAAGGATGTAACTTCTTTGCAAAAGTAATTACATATTTAAATTTTGACAGATTAGGGACTTGAAGAGCTTTACTTTTACAAATCTGTCCTGTTGGTTGCTGCTTACCCTGAGAGCATCGCGTGACACACGCGATCCCTGTCACCCCTCGGGGGCTCTGTGAGCCGGGGGAGTGTCGGATGGATTCCTCTCTTGGCTGCTTATGATTTAATTCTCAGTAGTACACTGACACGGGGACACATGCGGGCATCACGAGAACCGAAGGCCTGTGACACCCGTGTGCAGCCTTGTGTGGGTCTTTCCAAGGGCGTTTACTCTTGGGAGAAGGAGCTATCTGGAGCATCTACTTATTTTTTAGGTTTTTCCTGATTTGATGAAGAAATCAATAAAACAAAACCTATTAGGATCCCTTTTTCTGATTTAGTTTTTCTTTGCTGATGAAAACAGTGCTATCTATAGGTTTGTAATTCAGGGGTTAAACATAGTTCTGCTATTTCATAAAGAAGCCCCTTTAACATTTGATGCTCTGTTAACCTAGATGAGACTTCATAACTTTAGATGATTAACACTACAAGGCAGTCAAAAAGTTAAATCTTTCACACATATTTATATTTGTGTGTGTTCTTGTCTGCGATGCTGAGGACCCAACTGTCCGACTTCTGCCTGCCGGGCAAGCAGTTTCCTGCTCTGTTCCTTCAGCTCCGAATTCGCGTTGTCTTTAGTATAAGCAAACCTGCTGGCGTAGCTTCCCTTTTACAATGACAGATGCTAAATGTTTTGCAGTTACAGAAAAAGGGATACTAGTGTTTTCATAAGACATACAGAGTGCGGAGTAGGTATGCACTGCAAAGCAGTCCCCACTGTAGGTGGGGACAGCACATCCTCACCACTGCCGGACTAGCAGATTCCGATCCCTAGCATAGTCTTATGTCTCTACACGTATGTATAATCCCAGTGAATACACTAAGATCAGCTCTCTCAGTAAACGTTTTATGTATGACACAGTGACACACTGGCTTGTGCATGTGTGCATGTGTGTGTATGCATATATATATATAGAAAGTACAATGGAAAGTGCTCAGATGATTGTATTTTGGCTGGCTCAGATATAAATTGGGATAACATCTCTTATCTCTATATATGTATACATGTATGAAAATATACATGTGCACATATAAATATGACGCTTTTATTTATGTCTTCATGAATGGAGACTTAGCTTGGTTCCACATTGGAACTGTTTTTTTTTTTAAATTAACTGTTTTTTTCTTTACTGGTACAATTTATATACATTTCAAAATCACACATAACGCCGGGCGTGGTGGCTCACGCCTGTAATCCCAGCACCTGGGAAGTAAAGGCAGGAGGATTGCTGAGTTTAAGGCTTGCCTGGACTACATAGTGAGCTCAGAGCCAGCCTGAACTACAAAGCGAGACCCTGTCTCAAAAAGTAAAAAAAAAAATCACACATAACATCAGGGAATTTGTACCAATATACGACACAAGTTAGTTCTCATTTTTACCCATATCCCTACCCACCCACACCCCCCCATATACATGCTCTTTTATTTTCTTTCAGAATCATATTTATTCCTTCCCCTCATTAAATCCCCACACCAAATTTCCTTTGGAAACTTCCCGTTCTACAAAAACTGTCAAACTTTCTAGAGCTCATTTGCATCTACAGGTGCTCATATCAAAGAAAAGATCCAGTATTTGCCTATCTGTGATCTACTTATTTCACTTATTAGGGTGCCTCCAGGTGGAACTGTTTTGTTTTGTTTTGTTTTTTTGCTTTTTGAGACAGGGTCTTGCTTTGTAGTTTAGGCTGGCCCTGAGCTCACTATGGTACCCAGGCAAGCCTCGAACTCAGCAATCCTCCTGTCTCTGCCTCCCGAGTGCTGGGATGACAGGTGTGAGCCACCACATCCGGCAAACCAACTCTGGTGGGATTCGAACCCAGAACCTTTGAATCGCTCGCTTAATCGTCACTAGAAGTCCAATGCGCTATCCACTGCGCCACAGAGCCACCTGGTGGGTGGTCAGGTGGAACTGTTTTTTTTTTTTTTTTTTTTTTTTTTTTTTTTTTTTTTTTTTTTCTTTTTGAGACAGGGTCTCGCTTTGTAGTTCAGGCTGGCCCTGAGCTCACTATGGAGCCCAGGCAAGCCACCGCGAACTCAGCAATCCTCTTGTGTCTGCCTCCCGAGTGCTGGGATGACAGGCGTGAGCCACCACGACCGGCACTGTGGTATGCGGTGTTGATTGTTGGTGGGTGTGTCTCCACGCCCAGCATTATATGTGGTTACCCGGGATCGAACTCAGGACCTTGCGCTTGCGAGGCAGGCGCCAGAACCACTGAGCTAACCCTCCGGCCCAGGCGGAACTGTTTTTTGACTAATACTGTGTTGAATATGACAATGTCGGTGCTCAACATGTGGGATCAATTTCCTTCTCATGTACATTCAGAAGGGATTGCTGGACCAAATCATAACTCCGTTTTTAATTTTTGAGGAAACCATATACCATTTTATCAGTTTGTATTCTCACCGACAAAGTACAAAAGTTCTCTTTCCTTCCGTCTGTGCCAACACGGGTTCCCTTTCACCCGCTGAGAGTGTTCGCGCTAACCCGGGCGAAGCCGTATTTGCTTGTGGCACTGATTTGTGTCTGCTTGATGCTTAAGATCTTGAGGTCTTTTTCATAATTTTTGTTGGCCATCTGTGTGGATTTTTTGGGAAAAAGATCAACTCGAGTCCTTATTACATTTTTAGTCATTCAGAAATATTTTTATGTTTCTTTTTGGTAGTTGAACTGAGCTCTTTATGCATTCATAATATTTATCCTTTACCGGAGAGATGCTCTGCAAGTATTTTCTCCCATTCCATAGGCTGCTTTTTCACTCGAGTGTATCTTTTGTTGTGCAGAAGCTTTCGGGTTTGATGGAGTTTCATTCATCCAGTTTCACTTTTGTTGCCTGAGCTTTTGGGATCGTATCCAAAAATTAACTTCTTAGGTCAGTGTTAAGCAGCTCTCTCCCTATGACTTATGGTTTCATTCACAGCATTTTTTAATCTTTCAACAATAGCAGTTTGACTGCAATATCATCCCTCGCTGGGAGGGTTGGCTCCCAGCCCAGCCTGGCCAGCAGGAAATGGTGAGCTGGCTGTGGGAGACGGACGACCGGAAAGAAGCAGGCAGCACCTTCAAGCGGCTCTGAGAGCCCCACTCAAGCCCAGGCAGGTGGTGGATGTCGCGACCCTCGCCCATCCCGCAGAGAGACGCAACGCACGGAGCGCAAGCTTGATCTTTATTCTCTCCCCCGCTTCCCGTCTTGGGTGCTTATGCACATTCTCCTCTCGAGGCCCCTCCCATCGCCCACAGATATTACCATATAAGGTCTGCAGTTAGTTTGTGTCAAACAGAGGTTTCTGGCTTGCTGCCAGCCGCCATCTTGGGGAGCGGCCTTTACGGCCCGCCACATTGCCAGCCGCCATCTTGAGGAGCGGCCTCTACGGCCCGCCACGGGTGGAAAAGATACAGCTAATTCTTTTTCTTTTATAGTATCTCACCTTGTTTTTCCATATTCCCCCACATAAAAGATTGCTTCATATGGTTTTCTGAGTCTCTACAAATCCATTTATGGTATTTAATCTCCCTATGTAGATTTTCTCTCACTTTCCAATTTTATTTATCTCTTTCCTTTTCCCTTGTCTTTCTCTTCTCAAATTTCTCTGCCTTGCCCCTTTTATGCTTATGAATAGATATATATTATTAATATCAAATATTCTTTTCTTTTCTTTTTTTATCTTTACTTATCCTACCCTGCATTAATATTCCCCTGGTTTTTTCCTGAATATGTGAAATAGTTGAGAACTGTTAAAACAGTATCTAAGTTATACATTGATACATAGTTGGTTATTCAGATGGTAATAGCAGTGATAGTTATTTTTCCTTGCAGAGCAGTGATAAAGACTGAACCTACATTGAATAGGTTGAGTGGGTGCTTTTACTGTGAGCTGTGCCCACAGCCTAGGACACATTACAAAGAAAGACACTTTCTAAAAATGCCTCTGTGCAACTGAGGTGGGGTATTCATTACAGCTGATTAAGGACTTCAACACAACAGTACCAATGACAAAAGAGAAAACAAGGAACAAAAGGCCACTAACACTCCATATGTGCCCCCAAACTAATTCCATGGATAATGAAGTAGGTGATAGTCTAGACAAAAAATTTTTAAATTGGTAATTAAGATAATCAAGATCCTAATAAGCAGCTGAATGAATCAACCAGTAAAATGATGAAGGAGCTCAAGGGAAGTAACAAACAGCTAAATAAATTAACTGGGAAGACAATACATGACATGGGAAAACCACTTCAGCACAGATAGAGGTCTGAATAAGAGTTGGACATAAACCTTGGAAATGGACTCTTCATTTATTCAAATAAAAAAATTCTTGGAAGTAGGGAAGATGAATCAAAAGAATTTAGGGCTTGAAGCTGAAGGGGATATCCTACAATATGTAGTCAATTATAATGCAAAAAGCATAAGAAACAATGAAAAGATTATTCAGGAGTTCCTAGGCCACTTGAAAGTAGAAATCCAAGAGTTAGCAGTCTTGAATATGGGGTAGAAGTACAGAGTAACGGCTTAGAAAATATTGACTGAAAATATGGTTGAAATCTCCCAATTCTAGGGAAGGAAATTAATACCCAGACATTGGCTGGACTTTTCAGAATCCAAACAAACTTGGCCAAAAAAGAACCTTTCTATAACACATCAAAAATTCAAAACAAACATTAAAATCTGTTAGAAATATAAAATCACGTATAACAGTAACCCATTGCAATAGCAGCTTCTTTCTTATTAGAATTTCTACAGGACAGGATGGGTTGAAATAATGTATTCCAAGGTCTAAAAGAGAACAATTGCAAATGTAGATTACTATATTTGTCAGGTTGTCTCTTAAAATCAAAGAAGAAATAAAGATTGTCCAATATAAAGATAAACCAATAAAAAAATTAAGCTAATGAAATCTATAATCCCAAGCCCAGTACTGCAGAAAGTACTTAAGGAAGTATTCAAGAAGAGGTTAACCACAACCATGATTGAAGGAATGAATAAGTCTGATTTGGAAAAGCAAATAAATGAAAGAATATCAGAAATAAATACAAAAACTAGAAAAGACAATAAGACTGGGATGAGTACATTCATTTCAATAATAAACTTTTGTATAAATGCTTGTAATTCTCCAATATAAAGCCAAAGAATAGCAAGTTGTATTGAAAAATGTGAATAAACCATATGTTGTCTGCAAGAAACATACCTCACCTACAAAGATATACAGAGTGGAAATGAAAAGTTGGAAAATGATACTCCAAGCAGCTGGAGCTCCTAAACTAGCATACACAGCGAGACTTATGTCTGGCAAGGCAGATTCAAACTAAAATTGGTAAAAAGAAACAAGGAAAGCCATTACGTAATGGTAAAGGGTACAATTCAAGAAGAAGAAATAACAACTATAAATATATATGCACCAAATATCAGTGCACAAAAACAAACTGTACTTGGAATTAAGGGTCAGGGAGATCCCAACAGAATCATAGTGGGTGACTTCAGCATGCCATTTTCACAATAAGTAAGTCAACCAAACACAAAGTTCAAGTCAAGGGCCGGAGGGTTAGCTCAGTGGTTCTGGTGCCTGCCTTGCAAGTGTAAGGACCTGAGTTCGATCCCTGGTTACCACATATAATGCTGGGCATGGTGGCTCACGCCTGTAATCCCAGCACTCGGGAAGCAGAGACAGGAGGATTGCTGAGTTCGCGGCGGCTTGCCTGCGCACCATAGTGAGCTCAGGGCCAGCCTGAACTACAAAGCAAGACCCTGTCTCCAAAAAAGCAAAAAAAAAAAAAAAGTTCAAGTCAACAGAGTTGACCTGAACTGTACATCGATTGGGCTTAACATGTATCTTTTGAATGTTCCATTCCAAAACAACAGAATATATATTTTTTCAACAGTTTACAGAATATTTTCCAAAATAGACTATATTTTAAGTCACAAAACAAGCCTTAATAAAGCCAAGAGAATTAAAAAAATAACCTTATGAATACTATAAGATCAGAATGGAATAAAGCTAAAAGTCAATGGCAGAAGAAATAAACAGAAATTACATGGATACATGAAAATTGAATAATGCATGGTAAAATCATGAGTGGGTCATCAAGATATCAGTAATGAAATTTAAAATTTCCTAAAATCAAATGTAGTGAAAATACAACATATAAGTATGTGTAAGTCTCAATGAAATCAGTCCCAAAAGAAAATTATAGGCATGACTACCTATATCCGTAAAACAGAGTGATCTAAAATAAATAATGAAACATAATGCATATCAAGACCCTACAAAGTGAGAGAACAAGCACAGTCCAAGGCCAATGGAATGATGGAAACAGTACAGTTCAGAATAAATAAAATATAGAGTAGAAAAACAATAAAATGGATCGCTGGATCATTGAGCTGGATTTTTGAAAAGATAAGCAAGATCGAGAACTTAACAGAACTTAACAAACAACAGGGAAAGATGATTCAAATTAATATAGACAACACACAGCACTACGTTCCAAAGCATTATTCAAAAACATTAAAAAATGTATATTTCAATATATTGTAAGTAGAAGAAACAGATAAATACCTAGACTCATACAGCCCATCAAAACTGAACCAAAAAGACATGAACATCTGAACAGATCAGCAGCATGAAAAACATGTGAAACAATTTAAAAAGTCTTTCCCATGTAAAAAAGCTCACACCCAGTGGATTTGTTGATAAATTCTACTAGACATACAGAAGAAGTAAGACCAGTGATTCTCAAATTTTCCAACATAGAGAATGGGAAGAAATGCTTCTAAATTCTTTCAGTGAAACCAAAATTGACCTGCTAATAAAACCAGATATGTACTCAACAACACTGGAAATCAATAGACCAATATCCTGATGGACACAGACACAAAAATTAATAAAATACTTGCAAAAAAATTCACAGTACATTAAATAGCTTGTATACTATGACCAAATTTCATCCTAGGGTTTCAAGGATGTTTCAGCACATATAAATCAATAAATCTAATACACTACATTAAAAAATCATGACTACCAACCACAAAATCATCTCAACAGATGCCACAAAGACTTTGATAAAATTTATTTGCTTTGAGATAAAATTTCTGAATAGGTATAAAAAGATCTTTCTTCAAAAGAAAGACCTAGGAGGACAGGGCAGATACCAGCAATATAGTCCTTGAGAAATTATGCAGATGGAGATTGCTATTCTGTGGCTTTATATTGGAGAATAACAAGCATTTATACAAAAGTTTATTACTGAAATGAATGTACTCATCCCAAAGCTATACATTACAAACTCACACCCAGAAACACAGTGGATGGAGAAAATAGCATTTTCTATAAAATCAGGAATGAGACAAAAATGTCCACTCTTATCACTCCTCTTCAATATGGTGCTTGAAACTTTAGGCAGGTAAGCAAAAGAATATAAAAAGAACACAAATAGGAAAGGGAGAAGTCAAATTGTCCTTATCTGCAGTTGATACAATTCTGTACACAGAAGAGCTAAAATACTCCACCAGGTCTCTTAGATCTGAGAAACAAATTCAGCAAAGTGGCAGAATACAAACGAACACACACACACACATACACACGTGCACACACACACACACTCCCTAAAAGCAATAGCTTTCCTATACATCAATAGTGAAACCCCTCAGAAAACAATCAGGAGAACAGTTCTATTTATGAGACCTTCAAATATAAAATACTTAGGAATTAACCTAATCAAAATATGAAAGACTTCTAAAATGCAAATCACAGAACACTGAAGAAAGAAATTGAAAAAGACATTAGAAAATGGAAAGATATCTCAGGACCAGTATTGTCAAGTAACCATATTATCAAAAACAATCTATAGGCTCATTATGATTTCTCTTAAAATATACTAACATTCCATAAAGAACTGAAAAAAAAATCCTAAAATTCATGTAGATGCACAAAAACTCAGCACAGCCAAATAATTCTGAGCCAAAATGGAAATTCTAGAGGTATCATAATATCCTATTTCAAATTACACTATAAAAACAGCATGGTACTGGCACAAAAACAGACATGAAAAATAAAATGGAACAAAAGATGCAGAAATAAACCCATGCATCTATAGCCATCTGACTTTTGACAAAGGGGCTTAAAATATGTTGGAGAAAAGATAGCTTCTTCAACAAATGATGCTGAAAGTTGAATGTTCATAACCAGAGGCCCTAAACCAGATTCTTATCTCTCTCTCTGTACTAAAATCAAATCTAAGTAGGTCAAAATCCTGGATCTGAGATTAGAAAACTTTCAGCTACTGGAAAAAAGCAGAGTAGAAGCATGTGGAGTCAAAGTCACAGGCTACATTTTCCTGAATAGAATCCCAACATCACAGGAAACAATATCATGAGTTAATAAGACATTTAACTCAGTTTAGCATATTATAGGTTCTCACAATATGCAGGGGCAAGCCACTGTTGGGTGTGCTTGCTTTTCCCTAAAAACACACTTACATAAACTAAAAAGAAAGGAAGATATGTCAGGAGCAATCTATTTGGGAGAAATAATTGCACAATTGGACTATGACAGAGCAGAGCTTTCCTGCCTGCAGACGGACTTGGGGATTTAGTTCTTGTCTTCACCTCTGGTAACAGCAGGCACTCTGGTGTTCCACGTGCTGTGATGCTCCAGGGAAGAACTACATCAATGTTTATATAATTCCTCAAGGACTAGTGTGGGTGTCTACCTTGTCCTGTGGGATCTCCATCTGCAGAACTTCTCAAGGACTATATTGCTGGTAGCTGCCCTGTCCTCTTAGGTCTTTCGGAATGTATGGAATGAAAGGTGTGGCAAGCTTGGGTCTGGGGGCTTGACAACCCAGAGTAGCATGGATCAGGCTCAAGCCCAGCTTCTTCTCTAAGCCTTGTTTCTGCCTACTTATTAATTATTTCACCATGTGCCATTGGACTCACAGGAGACTAGAACTTAATGCAAAGTTTCTAGCTATGTCCCCTTCCTGTTTCCCACATTTGTTGCCCAATGTGGGGAATGTGGGGAATGAACCCACCACTCTAAAATGAAAAGTCTCGTACTCTACTCACTGAGCTCTGTACAGCAAAGGAAATAACCAACAGAGTATGAAATGTCTAGCATAAGTCACACACATAGTAGGATTTCTACAAATTACAGTTGTTTTTATAGCTACCATATCAGTGCACACTAGAGAAAGATTAGGTGGAAATAATTCATTAATGTGTTCCCACATGTCCCTCTGTCAGAACATGACTAAGTTAGACAGGCTTAGACAGGCTTCATAAATAGAAAGTCACTTTAGTTCGAGAAAAAGATCTTTGGAAATTGTGATTATGTCATAGCTATAAACCCTTTCAGAATAATAAAAATCATTGGAGACAGTAATAGGGTTTGCAAATAAACTAAAAAAACATTACTTTTATATCAAGTATAATAATTATTGTATTAGCTAGTATTAATCAGGTCTCTACTAACTCTCTTAACTCACACAACTAATGAGAAATATTTTATTTGACTGCCTGGTACTGTAATTACTAGTAACATGTGGCTACTGAATATTTAAATATCACTAGTGCAAATGAGACATCATTTTTAATTTTGTCTAATCTGTATACATTTTAAAATACAAATAGAAACTCTGGGTTAATGGGTACTATTTTTGTGTACCTTAATTCATACTTATTCATTTCATTCTACTAAAAGTAAATATACCTAAAACTTTCATTCTGAAATTAAGATGCAGCAAATTAAAAATGAAAAACTCAATACCTTTGGGATATTTTGGGTGATTTAATATTTGTGGTTGTGTTTTATACAGCACAGAACCGAGACATTTGAAAAATATCCATTGTTATTCATGAGAGGAATTTAAGGCCTTATATTTTTCTTTGAAAAGTGAAGCTCATAAGTAATGATATAATAAAGCTGACCACTATTTCACTACATGAGAAAGAATTTAGGGTAAAACGTAGCCTAGACAGAGTTATAGGCAAGTGTCAGCCGAGGTGTTTCTGTGGTGTATAACACAAGGATGTAGCTTGGGCACAATGAACTCCCAAGCGAGAGGAGGCCAACGACCAAGCAGCAAAATAGGCAAAAGCTGTGAACAAGCCACACGGCAGATGTCAGACCAATGCTAAACTTCCACGCCAGTGAATGTCACAGCAAATGTTATGCCTGATTCGGTTTTACCTATGGTTAGAAAATGTGTGGATTCATTCAAATTTAAGGGAGCAGGAGGGTTATAGATGCAGGTCCCTGGCCACGCCAAGGGTATGGGAGAGTTTGCGTCTCTGATTCTCTGAAACCGGCCAACTAAGCTTGGCCCTGGTGCCTGGATGGTGGAGTGCGTGCTTCCCGATTTTGGCGGGTGAGATCTTGAATATCCTCACGGCTGCAGGTTAGTTACTGGTCTTGTGACTTGGGTGATCTTTCCACAGGCTCGGCCTCTGCTTTCCCACCACCCAGTCATGTGAAGAAGGAGATGCCTTAGATCAAAGGGCAGTGCTTGCCAAGCCAAGTGTGCATGCAGTGCGGGTCGTCACTGAGCTACTCTGTAGACAGGAACATGGGGGAGACGTCACAGCTGTTCTCAGCAGCTCAACGCTATTCTTTATTAAAGGTCGCTTCTGAAGAATTTGGAGTTTATGTATTCAGTTATTCAGACTTACCTGGAAAAAGGCAAGTTGCAAAAGACCTATGGGATCCATTTGTTCATTTAACAAATGCTGCTGACTGCCAAAGCTGTGGGTTGAGGGCATTCACAGCTGACTCTGAGCCGGATCTGGCCAGGTGCAGACTGGGAGACTCAACAGGGGCCACAGCACCAGGAGCCGCACTGTAAGGGCAACTGAGCAATGCTCAAAACACGCACCTCGTGTGTCCTCTGACACCTGGGTGGTCTCATTTTCCAAACCATAGAAACACGTAGGAATAGGCAATTTTACTGCTCATAGCACTACCATATGTGATGACTGAAATGCTTTTTGCCTATTAAATTAAAATGCTAACTAAATATCAAACACGGTTTTAAACACATGTTTTTCTATGCAAAAAGAACTATATTTAGAAGGAAAGGATTTACCTTTTTATTTTTAATAAAAGTCCAAGTTTCTGGAGTTGAAGAAATTCAAATTTTCTTTCTTCACCAAGATGTGCCTGTTGTCCTCACAGATGGAAGACAACTATAAATTTATGTGTAGGCTTCCTGAACCTAAAAAAACATTGTGCCATTATTTATATCTTACTGTAAGAAAGACCTGGTCTGCAGAGAGAAAAACAGCCCTAGGCTGTCAACCTTAGTTGATGCAATTATTACCTAAAAAAGATGGAGTTTTTCTTCCTGCTAAGACACAAGCACAGATTTATTATTCTGTCCTCTCAGTGTCTCGGGGTCCCTGAACATAGTTTATTTATTGTCTTATTGTTGTCTTATTGTCACCCAGCCTGCCAGGCACTTGTCATGCTGCTGGACTCAAGGTCTAGGCAGGGAGGCCGCAAAGCACTGCCAAGCTCTGACTTGTCACACTTTTGCAAGCAAAATCCCTTTAGCTTTTTTTTTTTTTGAGGCAGGGTCTCGTTTTGTAGTTCAGGCTGGCCCTGAGCTCACTACGTAGCCCAGGCAAGCCTCGAAACTCAGCAATCCTCCTGCCTCTGCCTCCTGAGTGCTGCAATGACAGGCAGGAGCCCACCAGCGCCTTCCTTCTGGCCCGGGAGGTGCGTCTGCTGCCCGTCTGCCCCTCTGCACCTCCCGTGTCTGGCTGCGGGGCGCTTCCCAGCTTCGCGTTTCCAGCCCTGGGTGTCATCTCTCTGCTCTGTGGTTGCACAGCCAGTCCAGGGTGCGCTCCTCACCCCATGGTCCCTTGGTGTGGGCGGCTGCGAAGTCCCCTTTCCATGTGACCTGACCCGCTCCACGGCTGAGGGGCCTGGGGTGTGAAAATCTTGATTCTGCCCGCTCAGCTGGGCCATCACTACATGGGGGCCCTTCCTCCAGGGGCTGCATATATGTGCATGTGCACACGGGCACACACACACACCATACCACAAAAAGTGAAGCAGTTAACACAAAAGGAAAGGTCTCACGTATCGGCAAGACCCTTTGAGATTCAATTGAAATGTGAACTTTTAAAAGATGAGGCGACCTGTTTCCTGCTGAAACCGCACCCTGGGCCAAGGGCGCCTGTTCCTGGAGGTCCTCTGGGGTCACCCCTGCGAGAGAGCCCCGCAAGCAGGGGTCAGGGCCCTTGGGGCGGAGGCGCCCTGAGGAGGGCCCTCTGCGAGCTGAAGGGGTTCCCAGCCCCGTGGCCTTGCTCCCGGCGCGTCCCTGAGGTCCAGGCCTTCTCTGGCCTTTCCCCGCGCCCCGCTCCCCCCGCCCTGAGGCGGCCGTTCTCTGTCTCTCCCTCCCACAGCTCCCTCCGCCTCTCCCCACCGTCCCACAACGCCCTGGAGGCCAGTCTGCTTCCTGCACACTTGGAATCTCTCCTCTTCCTTAAAGAAAGCGACGGATCGGCCTCTGAGCACGCGGAGTGAGACCCGAGGAGCCCGCAGATAAGTGGGAAGATTTAGTGCCAAGCGCAGAGTGGGCGCCAGGCGCGGAGGCGGCGAGGTGGCGGCACAGGGCGGCCGTCTGACGCCGTCTGGGCCCGGCATGAGCTCACGGACTCGCTCTGAGCTTTCTCGACACTGGGTCAGAGAGCAAACTGTGATCAGTGTGTTTTTAAAGGGCTGTTGGCAGCAGATTCTGCTTTTTCTCCTAATGATTGATTTCAAACCACGCCGTGCTACGAAGCAGATGAGATCTGAGGCGCTCCTGAAATCTGACCTCCTCCCCTGCCCTTTCACCCGCCCGGGGGGCTGGCGTCTGTCTTTGCATCTGCTCCCTCCGGGGCCCTCCCGCGCCTCTGCTGAGGGTCAGGGCCCCTCTCCTCCGCTTGGGCGGGCTGTGCTTCTGGTCCACTCGGGGGAGTCCAGGGAGGCCCACGGAGGGAGGGGTGTCCGCAGATGTGGACGATTCTGAAAGTTAAAAGTCAGGCTAAGAAAGCCTGCAGTGAAGTGTGCACCACCATTCTCTGACAAGTCCCACAGCGTAATGAAGAGACAAAGTCTACGTAAATGCCAAGGTTCTGAGTCACGGAAAGTTGTCAGAAAGGGGCCCTAAGGTCTTCGCGTCTTTCCAGTGTTCTGTCCAGGGTCGCTATGGACTGCGCCAGTACCAGTGACATGCACACGATTTGCAAATCACTACACGTGTGTTCCATGAATTCTGTGCCCTCTTCTCCTCCTTCCCTTCCTTCTTCATCTCCTTCTGCATCTTCTTTCTTTGAGACAGACTCACCTCCACCTCCTGGGCTCTCTCAGTCCCGTCTCAGCCTCCTGGGTAACTGGGAAGATAAGCAAGTTTTACTGTTGCCGGCGGTTTTTAAAAATATGATTTTAGGGCCAGAGATTTAGCTCAGTGGTTCCGGCGCCTGCCTCGCAAGCGCAAGGTCCTGAGTTCGATCCCAGTAACCACATACAATACTGGGTGTGGAGACTCACGCCCAACAGCCATCAACACCACATACCACAGGGCCGGGCGTGGTGGCTCACGCCTGTCATCCCAGCACTCGGGAGGCAGAGACAGGAGGATTGCTGAGTTCGCAGCGGCTTGCCTGGGCTACATAGTGAGCTCAGGGCCAGCCTGAACTACAAAGCGAGACCCTGTCTCAAAAAAAAAAATATATATATATATGATTTCAACAAAACCGATGTTCTACAAGTAATAATTACTTGAAGGACTGAACAGAGCGCACATGCCGCATCACCTAAGGGTAGCTTTTCTACGCCACGACAAGGTCATCTTTGTAGGCAGCGGCCGATCTACTCCACGCAGATATACTCCACAGCAGGCCCTCGTCCTGGTGCCTTTCCCGGGCACCTCCTCCCGAAGTGCACAGTCCCCGGGGCTGTGAGTCGCTTTTCCATCGCAGAGAGGAAATGATGGCTGCAGTTTATAATGAAGAGAGGGCTCTTGTCTCATAGTTTTCAGGGATTTGGGGCCACGGCTGACTGGCTGTGAGGCAGAAATGGCCTCACAGAGGAAAGCCGCTCACCCACGGCTGCCGAAGAGCAAGGAGAGTAGGGAGGAGCGGGAAGAGGAAGCCACCTGCCAGCCCCACCCCAGGCTCCCAGCCCGCCCGCCTCCTCCCAGCGTGCGGTGAGGCCCGAAGGCATCACCCAGGGGCCGCTCACCTTCCAGGGCCCTCACCTGGACACACCCAGAGGGACACCCCAGGCCGACGGGAACACAGGCGGAAACTTGAGACAGGTGCTGCCGCCAGTCTCATTTGAGTCAGGGGGAGAGGAAACCGCAGGGTTTGTTGGGAATCTCTCGCAATTTCATTTATAGACGGAACTCCAGCGGTGACTTGAATCCAGGACTTTGAGCTGAACGAAGATCGACTGGATGACCCCTTGGTCAGATGCATGGTAGTGTCTGAGGCTTTGCTACACTGCTCGCTGTTTCATGACCTGCCAGTGTAGCCGCGAACCACAGTCCCCTCCCTTCCCGAGCACACTCATTTCCAGGAGGTGGGGAGACGGGGGAGTCCTTCCTGCACGGGTGCCATGCCGCTACTCCTTCGTTTTCCTGTGTCCAGTACTCACCAGCCCAGGCAGCCCGACATGAGCGCTGCTGCCCGGCACGCGGTGACCCGTAGTTAAGCCTTCTGTGCAGCGCTCCGTGAAGAGAAGCCAAATTCACTGGATTTCAGCTGCTTGTGTTGTAATTGTAGTAAAATCAGATT
Source organism: Thryonomys swinderianus (assembly GCA_004025085.1). Taxonomy (NCBI): domain Eukaryota; kingdom Metazoa; phylum Chordata; class Mammalia; order Rodentia; family Thryonomyidae; genus Thryonomys; species Thryonomys swinderianus. Next base: position 5,282 of record PVIC010010409.1, on the reverse strand, counting down.
TCCAGGCAAGGTGCCTCTATCATTTACATGTAATAGATGTACATTACTTTTAACCGCACCAAGACTGATCTTTAAGGTTGCTGATTGAACTTATAGACTTTGCAAATTTCCCACCATATGAGCTTAGCTGTCAAGGAGAGGATGATAACTTAGATCTTCGGAAACGCTATGAACTGTGCTGGAAGTCCTGAGACCATCCAGCGTGGAAGCAATCTGGATTTCTGGTAGGTGCTGCCGTCTGATTACCGTGGCATGTCTGAGCTCCCTGCCGGGTGAGGTTAACCGTTTGAAGAAGACTTCGGCCCTATAAATCTGACTTCAGCCTCGGGCTGTGTGTCCGCGGCTGTCAGCAAGGTTGTTCTAATGGAATTTTGTCCCCCGTCTTCCCTCTAGCTGAGCTCACACCACAGTCGGCCCAGAGAGTGGCTTTCTGTTGGCCATTAGAGGCTCTGCTGCGTCCGGACATCGATTACATTAAAGTTGTCTCTGAGGGAAGAGAGTCACTGAACATTCTTTATGAAAACTTTCAATTTCATATTGCCTGGGGCTTGTTAATATCTTCATGGTGCAAAACGCCGGCACTCTGTTTGCTGTGAGCTGGCATTTGTTCTTCCCTGGCACCCACGCCCTGATCTCCCATAGTGCAGTGGAGTGCTTTGTGTTAAATTTCCAAGCACCCAGAGAAAGGTGGAAGTTCTGCAGGCACTTTTCTCTGTTATGGGGAAAAGGAAGAGGATAGGGTGGGGTGAGAAACCATAAGGTTATGAAGAGTAACTGAAAGATGTAGTACATGTTCAAATTTTTAAAATTTATAGTAAAGGACACATTTTTATCAGTTTCTCTCAAAATACAGTGGCACCTCAGTTCACGAATATAATTCCACGATGCTGAATCACCAAATGAACTGGATAAGAATTCAATCAGATCTTCCCATGAGATCATCACTGAATAACCACTGTCCTCCGTGCTTAGGACAGACACACCCCACTGTCCCTGCCGCTCTCTAACACAGTTGTGCAAGTCTTCTTGTGTGAGTGTCTTTCTAAGATACTGTAAAAGCACGGGGAGGATTGTGCCAAGATTACTGAACAGAAAGGCAGGTTGCAAAGCGCCAGTGTATTACATCCATCCTATTCGCTGGCGCTGGCTCCACCAAGGGCACAGCTGAAGACGCTCATGAAAGAGGGGCCCAGAGCTGCTTTGGAAAGTGCCGGAATGGTGGGTTAAATGTGTTTGAAGTGAGAAGAGGGATTAATGTCACTGAGTCTGTTACTGTAGTACATTTAAAAAAAATATTTAAATATTCACTGTATTTTTTTTTTTTACCACTCGCCATATATACTGGAAAATCTCAATAGCAAGTCATTTCTGAAAATAAAAGTAATTGATGCATTTCTTCCAGGTAATGATGAAATTTTAAGGAAACACAAGGAAGCAACTATACCTGGAGAGAAATGCGCTCCGTGGCAGAAGTATTGGGCAAAGGACCTGGGAAGTATTCTTGTCCTGGCAATCGGTGTTGGTGTAGCGGTGGGGCAGAGGTCACATGTTATCTTTCAGATCATTTATGGATACAAATACAAAAACCAAAAACAACTTTTTGTGCTGTTCAATTATTTTTTGAGTGATGACTTTCAGTAAACTTTTAAGTCTATTCATTAAAAGCACTAGGAAACCTGTCCATTCTAATTACTTTGGAAGACCAATTGATTAACAGCATTAAGGTTATTTAATAGCCAAATATTGATAAAACTTTGATGTAATTGGTTGATGTAATTAACAAATGTGTGTTGAATTTAAGAGATTTAGGTTTATGGGAGTCAGCCTTAATTAGGTGTCTTATTTCAACTACACGGGCAAAAATCAACAGAAACTGAAGTTAGAGGTAGAATTTCTTATCACTTAATGACAAAGTTGAAAATCAAGATTTTGAACATATTGAATATATTTGGCAAAATTTTAATGGAGTCTTAAGTTTAAATTGTTAGGTCCTATGTACTTCGACTCATTATAAGTACATCAAGGAATCTACCCTAAAATAAAGTCATACAAGTATATATGTATTAATACTTTGGAGAGTAAATTACAAAATTATTTAAAATAGGAAAAGTTCAAAAATTGTTCAAGATAGCCGGGAGTGGTGGCTCACACCTGTCATCCCAGCACTCAGGAGGCAGAGGCAGGAGGATTGCTGAGTTCGGGGCTTGCCTGGGCTACACAGTGAGCTCAGGGCCAACCTGAACTACAAAGCGAGACCCTGTCTCAAAAAAAAAATTATTCAAGATCTAAAAAAGCAGAGAGAGAGAGAGAATTATAATCACAGTATCTACCTGGAATAATATATGATATCTATAAATTCAAATATTTATCTGTTTTTCCTCTGTAAGAATATTTCTGGCCTAGGTCTCATCTTTGAAGACAATGTACAGTGTATTAATTATTGTCTTTCTTTTACTTTGTTATGAAATTTTATTTTTTCCAAAGTAAAACACATGCATGATTATAGATGTTGACATGAAAAAGATTCAAGGTGAATGAAATACTTTGACCATTTAGCAAAAAAAGACCAAGTTACATAACAGCATAGATGACTTCTGTATACAGCAGCTTTCCCATTACTGATGCACAATACCCAGTATGCTCAGCTTGAAGGAGAAGAGGTTTAATCTGGCTCACAGTTTCAGGGGGTCCAGTCCATGCTAGTTGGCTCTAAGGCAAGAGCATCATGGGTGAAGGATGTGGAACAAAGCTGCTTGGTTCACAGCAGTAGGTGAGCAAGAAAGCAATAGTATTAGAGGAGAATGAGGTAGGGACCACATATAACAGCCACTGCCATGACTCCATGACCTACCCAGACTCACTCAGAAGTGGGCTTCACTGACCCCCTAACTGGCTCCCCAGCCAATCAGGTTGACTATAGCTTAATTAGCACCACTTGAATTCTTGGTATGTGCGTACATGTTTACATGAATGCTTCTATGTGTCTAGCAGAAATTCTTAGGAGACGGCACTAACACTTCATTGTAAATTCCTCTGAGGATTAGAATTAGCGAATATATTGGGGAGTGCTGGATTTGATAGTTAAGAACTGTTTAACACTTCAGTGGTAGTTTTATTACATTTGCAGAAACTCAGAGTCATGGAATTAAAAGAGGAATTTCTGTTGGTGGATGAGTGGGCTAGGAATTCATTTCAGTTCTTCCACTAAAGACTACTGACAAAATATAAAATAAGTTGTAAGTAAGTTATAAAAGTTACCCTTGAATGCGAAGGACACTTAGCAGCGATTGTGCTACTTCCTTGAGACCAGGTGCACTGTGGGAGGGAGGGCAGCTGTGGAAGCGCCTGTGTCTGGGAGTTGTCATTACAGAGGACGTGGAGGAGAGAGGGGGCAGCTCATTTGCCAGCATCTCAACTCAGATAACAGAGGGCAGAGCAAGGACCCACTCTCTGCGGCGGGCAGGGTCTTCATAACCTGAGCCCTCGGCCGCACTGTGAAGGGTTCTCACTTGGAGCTGAAGGTGTCCGGCGTAGCAGTGCTCAGGCCGGCATGAGTTCTCACCTTCTCGGGAATCCATCATTCTCTGCAGCTGCATAGGGAGAATACTCTGCCGATCACGTGCCTAGAAAACATTACCCCAAATCCCCAGCTGGAGTAGATGCCACACTCCTAGGCTACTGATAGTTTTCTAGGAGACTTTCTCTTATAAATAAAATGCTTGGTGCAAACATCAAAGCTAATCTGACACACAAGGGGAAAAGTACACAAAAGAAACTGAAAGAAAGCGTGTAAACCTATGTGGTATAAGAAACATTAAATACAGACTTGAAAATAGCAATATTTACAATGACCAGGGGATTAAAATTTAAAAACTTTAACATATACCTGGAAATAAGCCAGTGACATTGCAATTTTGATAAGGAACCCAATAAAAACCCTGGAGTGGCCAAGTGCCATTAGCTGAACTGAGCACTCAGCAAATGGATTTCACAGCAAAGTGACTGTGGCCAAAGACAGAGCTTACCGACAAGCAGGTGCGTGAGGGAAAATTTAAACCTAAGCATGACAGTCAGAAGGATTAAAAATACAGAAGAAACTGAGGAAATGCAGAGGATAAATTAGTACTAATATTGCTCTGAAGTCTTAGGAGATGACTTAGAGAAAAGTCTAAAAATAAAACAGCAAAACAGATAAAGCCAAAGACAAGTACCTTAAAATCAGTGGGAAATGTGAAATACTATTTTTAAGGAAATACCATCTGTAGAGGAGCCTGAGAACAATGGAGAATAGAAACCAGGAGACAACAGCTATTTCCACTGTGCTGATATAAAATAAGTGACAACTGGGACTTGTAACTCCAGCAAAGACAGCTGCCTGGGCGAGGGGGCGTTTGCAAAGAGCAGGGCTTGCAAAGAGAGGTCAGAGTGCGCTTTGGGCAGCACGAGGTGGGTCGGACTCGGCCGTCGCAGAGGTGTGGGGAGTACGAGGGCCCCACCCCGAGGGGAGATCGTGGGACACGGGACAACCCACATCGTCTCGGGACTTCAGTCCGCCCCTGTTAATATATGCAGAAGTAACATATCTAAGCGAACACACGCGGCAGAAGCGTCTGGCGGCCTGTGGCTGAGGCGGGTCTCGGCCCTGGAGTCTCCTCAGCTGAAGGCAAGGGCTGTAGTCACTCCCAGAAGAATTGCGCAGCAAGCCCAGCAGCACCAGCAAGAGCTGCGGCTGCAGCCGAGAAGCAGAGCGTCCACAGCGAGGTGCGTGTGTCACGAGGGACCCACTGTCTGTGTACGCATTGGGGAGCCGTGTGTGCACTGGTGCCCACTATGAGTACATTTAATGTTCATGGCAGATGCATTCTAATAAAGTCGTTTTTAGAAATTAAAGTCTGTACACTTAGTGGAATGTCAGTACGTGCACTGTGAGCATGTGTTCTGTGGACAGAGCGCTTAAAATCTCCTGCAGTGACCTGCGAGCGTGAGCTGCACTGCTTTTGCTTGTATGATGCATGGATCAAGAAAATGCAGTCTACGTGTGTCCACCAGGCGTCGCTGACCAGCCTCGGGACAGAAGAAAACTCATTTATGGTGACGTGGGCAGAAGGTAAGGACATTAAACGAGACACAGAAAGGCAGATCTCGCAGAACCTCACTTACACGTGGAGTTGAAAGTACTTGAACCCACAAGAGCTGAAAGTCAAAGATGATACCGGGAGCTGGCCTGGGGCGGGGTGGGGAGGCCCTGGTGAAGGGATCAGTTTCAGCCAGATGTGGCCAAC